>JAQZBX010019109.1:0-34052 GCA_029593785.1 Cabassous unicinctus
TGAAAGTGATGAGCTTGGATATTTAGGTGAGGAGATTTGTAAACTAAATATGAAAAGTACAGCCTGGTTTTTCCTTGTAGCTTATAGTAAAATGGGAAAAGGGATAAGCTGAGAATTGAACTCCTGGCACAAAAGAACTAGAAATCAATGGTTTGGAAAATTCTTAGGTTTTGGAAAGCAAGTCCTCAGAGACTAGTGCTCCATGTGAAGGTTTAACTGAACATGGAATGAGCCAGTCATTTCACTGCAAGTTAGGACTGGATGTGCAGTTATCCAGAATTGTGGAAGGTTCTTTTGTCTGATGGTTTGGATCCCTGTATATTACATGTGAAACCAACAAGTTTTTTGCAAGATCTGTATGAATGGAACTACTGCCAGCCTGGACTAAAAGGGACTGAAAAGGGACAGATTGAAGGAAAAATTACTTCAAAGCTGAGGTCTGGAACAAAGACATTTTCTCAGGCCAAGAGAGCGAGCCCACCCATGTGTGTGGAAAGGTTGAGTAAGCCCCGGCACTTGGAGAGGGTGGACTATTTGCCCCATTGAATAGTGCTGCTGTCCAAGTCTTCAGAGAGGGTGGAACATGTTCCCCAGGGATTACAGAGAGTCTGGCCATTACCCTAGTGTTTTCAGAGTTTGGAGCCTTCACCCCTGTATTTGGGGAGAGCATGGCTGCTGCACAAGCACTTAGGAAGTGTGGGCTGCTGCTCCATAGGCCCATAGGACAAAGCATCAGTCCTAGATGGCTTGCTGACCTTGAAATATAATGGAGTATGCCCTGCAGGGTTTTGAAATTGTTTGGGACCCATGGCCCTTGTTTTCCTTCCAATTTCTCCGTGGGAATGGGAATGTTTAGCCTCTGTCTATTCCTCCTTTGTATGCTGGAAGTAGATAACCTGTTCTCTTGATTTCACAGGTACACAGACTGAGGGGAATTGCGTTCCAGGGCAGACAACACCTAAAACCAATTTTGATGAGACTTTGAACTTAGCATTGTTAATTATATATCTTAAGGCTTTTTGGATATTTGATGGAATGAATGTCTTTTGTATGTGGAAAGAACATGCCTTTTTGGGGTCTAGAGGGTGGAAGGTGGTAGTTTGAAACTGTATGTACCCCAGAAATGCATGTTCTTAAAGTTAATCCATTCTTGTGGGTGTGGACCCATTGTAAGTAGGATCTTGTGATGAGACTACTTCAGTTAAGGTGTGATCCACCTCATTCAGGATGGGTCTTAATCCTCTTACTGCAGTTCTTTATAAATGGACCCATTTCATGGTATTTGCTTTCAGCAGCCTAGCAAACTAAAACACCAACACAAAAACCAAGAAAGAGAATGTTCTCAGCACCTAGAAGTTCCTTCCTATCATCACTATTTCTCCACAAAGGGTAACCACTATCCAGACTTTTAACACTGTTGATTAGTTTTGCCTGTTTTTCAAATTTATATAGGTGGAATCATGTTATCATACAGGTTACATGTAAGATTTGTTTGTTAAATTATGTATAAGGAAAACTCATTTATTATTACTTTTTTTTAGTATTTCATTGTGTGGATATACCACAATTTATTTATCCATTCTACTCTTGAATGGACTTTCAGTTTTCCTATAATTTTTCTGTTATGAATAGTGCTGCTATGAATATTCTTATACATGCCTTTTGATGGACATTTGTATCCATTTTTGTTGGCTATACCCTCAGGAGTGTACTCACTGGGCATGCCTATGTTGGCTTTAGTAGACACTGCTAAATAATTTTTCCAGCTGATTTTATCCCAATTCTTGGCTAGTACAGGTCCTATATGTCTCAAATAAACCCATTGTCATCCCTACAAAATAAAGAGGTTTTCTTCATTTATTGACCATATCCCCTACTTTTACCCTTAACCCAAATTTATTTTTATTTGAATGGTGGATTTCTTTTTTTTACTGATTAAAGGTTCAAAATTCATTATTATATTGATAAAAATCTTTATGACCTTCATTCATTCGAAGTGCATCTTAGAATGAATAAAATTCCTTGAAAGTCTGCTTTGTTTTCCTTTCTCTTTATTCATATGCAATGGGAACATTTGTTAGAAGTTTCTACATTTTTATGTTGCTTCAAATTTGGCTGCTTTTGACTTGCCCATGCTAAAGCACTTCATGGACACTGACTTGGTAGTCAAAGATATTGTCATATTTTTTGTTGTTGTTGTTTGAAAATTTTTCCTAGGGAGAAATTTTGCTTCAATTAGTGCCACAGCAAGCAATTATTGTTGCACAATGCTCCAATTGTGATTCCTACTTGGACCAGCTGCATCAAAACCCTAGAAAACCATGTGTGAGGGAATACATATTGCTAACCCCAGTGGTATTCTGTAAAGGAAGCCCATTGTGAGGACCAATTTTCCACTGTACACTTTTGAATAAAGTCTTCATTATCTGAGAGATTCCTTTATTCCACAGATATGGGTAAGTTAAAGTCTAGCATTACCCAGCTGAAATGCTATGTGAATATATGCAAGCAAAAATGCTTCAAATACTATTCTTATCTGTTTAGCTGATCTATACATACATCTTTTTTGCCTCACTCATATGCTCCAGCTGTTTCTTTTTTTCTTTGTTAGAGACTTGTGAGTTTATAGACAATCATGCATAAAATACAGGATTCCCATATACTACCCTATTATTAACATCTTGCATTGGTGTGGAACATCTGTTACAATTGAGGCTAACACATTTTTATAATTGTACTATTAACTATAGTCCATGGTTAAACTTAAGGTCACTGTGTAGTGTAGTTCCATGGATTTTAAAAAAAGTTTTATTGTTACACAATCTAACATTTCCCATTTTAATCATATTCAGATACATATTAAAGTGCTAAATGCATTCCCAATGTTGTACTACCCTTACCACCATCCATTACTAAAACATTTCCATCATTCCAAATAAGAAACATGTACATTTTAAGCCTTAACTTCCATTCCCTATTCCCACCTTGTCTCCTGGTAACCTATATTATAGATTTTGAATCTATGAGTTTGCTTATTCTAATTGTTTCAAAACAGTAAGATCATACAATATTTGTCCTTTTGTGCCAGGCTTATTCCACTCATCGTGATGTCTTCAAGGTCCCCTGGTAACCTATATTCTAGATTCTGACTGTATGAGTTTTCTTATTCTAATTATTTCAAATAAGGGATACCAGCTGTCTCTTCAACCCATTTTAACAAGTGAGGACCATCCTTGTGCAGGCATCTGTTACCCCTTTTATATTAAGCAAGGCAAGAAACATAATCATCTACATTTTGTTCTTCATCCATGGGTCACCTTGTAAGTTTGAAAGATGTATGTAATATTATGCAGTTTTTAAGTACTCTGAAAAAAGGCAGTTTATGATCTTCAAACTCTTCAAATCCTTAGGAAAAAATCTTTTGTTAAGAAGGGGTGTTTTCAGAAAACTACAAAATATTGCTAAAAGAAATAAGAGCAGACTTGAATAGATGGATGGACATTCTGTGTTCATAGATTGGAAGGCTAGATATTGTTAAGATGTCAATTCTATCCAAATAAATTTACAGAGTCAATGCAATTCCAATCAAAATTCCAACAGCTTACTTTGCAGAAATGGAAAAGCCAATTATGAAAGGGTAAGGGGTCCTGAAGAACCAAAACCATCTTGAAAAAGGAGAATGAAGTTGAAGGACTAATATGTCCTGACTTTAACACATATTACAAAGTTACAGTGGTCAAAACAGAATGGTACTGGCATAAGGACTGATATATTGACAATGGAATCAAATTGAGAATTCAGAACTAAACCATCACATCTATGGGCAACTGATATTTGACAAGGTTGCCCAGTCCACTCAACTGGGAAAGAATAGTCTCTTCAAAAATGGTGCTGGGAGAACTGGATATCCATATGCAAATAAAAGAGGACCCTTATCTCATACCATATACTAAGATTAAACACAAAATGGATCAAAGATCTAAATATAAGAACCAGGACTATAAAATTCCTAGAAGAAAATTTAGGGATGCATCTTCAACATCTTGTGATAGGCAATGGTTTCTTAGTCTTTACACCCAAAGCACAAACAATGAAAGAAAAAAATAGATGAATGAAACCTTGTAAAAATTAAAAACTTTTGTTCATCAAAGAACTTTGTCAAGAAAGTGAAAAGACAACCTACTCAATGGAAGAAAATATTTGGGGACCACATATTCGATAAAGGTTAAATATCCAGAATATATAAAGAAATTTTATAGCTCTACAATAAAAAGACAAATAACCCAATTAAAAATGGTCAAAAGACTTGAATAGACATTTCTCCAAAGAGGAAATACCAATGGCTAAAAGAACATGCAAAGATGCTCAACATCACTAGCTATTAGGGAAATGCAAATCAAAACCACAATGGGACATCATTTCACATCCACTATAATGGCCACTATTAAAAGGACAGGAATTACAATGTTGGAGAGGTTGTGGAGAAATAGGGGCATGCAAGCATTGCTGGTTGCGATGTAAAATGGTGTAGCTGCTGTGGAAGACAGTTTGATAGTTCTTCAGGAAGGTACGCAGAATTATCATATGATCTGGCAATCCTGCTACTAGGTATATACCCAGAAGAGCTGAAATCAGGGACTTGAACAGATATTTGCACACTGATGTTCACAGTGGCATTATGCACAATTGCCAAAAGATGGAAGCAACCCAAGTGTATATTAGCTGATGAATGGATAAGCAAAATGTGGTATGTACATATGATGGAATATTATTCAGCTGTAAAAAGGAATGAAGCCCTGATGCATGTGACAATATAGATGAACCTTAAGGACATGATGTTGTGTGAGATAAGCCAGACACAAAAGGACAAATATTATATGATTTCATTATGAACTAATTATAATAAGCAAACACATAGAGTTAGAATCTAGAATATAGGTTACCAGCAGATAGATTGGAATTAGAGAAAGGGGAGTTGATGCTTAACTTGCCCAGAATTTTTATTCAGGCTGAAGGTAAAGGTTTGGAAATGGATGGTGGTGATGGTAGCACATTATTGTGAGTGTAATCAACAACATTGAGTTATATAGATGAATATGGTTAGAAGGGGAAACTTTAGGATGTATGTATTACTAGAATAAAAATTAAAAGATAAACATAGGACTGTACAACATAGTGAACCTTATTGTAGATGATGGACTATAGTTAATAGTATAAGCATAAGAATGTTCTTTCACAAATTATAACAAATGCATGATACTAAATAGAAGGTGTTAATAATAGGGTGGACTCAGAGAAAATACACCTAATGTAAATAATGTATGATAGCACTTTTTAAATAATTTTTCATCAACTGTAACAATGGTAACTACTGTTAAAAAATAGTACAATTATTTAAAATTGCTATCATCAATTGTAACAAATGTTCCACACCAATGCAAGGTGTTCATGGTGGGGTGGTGTATGGCAATCTTGTATGTATAAATGATCATTCTGTAAACTCACAACTTCTCTAATAAAAAAAGAGAGAGGGAGAGAGACGAAGGTAAAAAAATTCTAATTCCTTTCAGCCATTTATAAACGCTTTGTTTTTATTTTTGGCAATATTTTCATAAACTTTATAATGTTAAATGAATTGTCTAAAATTGAAAGTTATATTCACTTTTTAAGTTAATGTGATTCAAAAAAATGTTATTAGGTCTCTGTTATCTACTTTTACTATCTAGTTAGTTAGGTGTTTGTATTTTTTCCAAGGAAACATATTTGTGAAGTTTTCGTAAAATATCTCTAAAGATTCAGTTAAAAACAAACAAAAACCCCTCAGAACCATAATATCCAAAAGGGACAAAGAAGAGACCACTATGGATTGGATAACCCAGAGGATCATGAAGATTTTATTTTTACTTTGAAATGTGAAATCCTTATCATTCCAATAATAACTAAGCATTACTGTACCTTTCTTCCTAAGTAGCTTAATATGCAAGTTTTAGTGTTATTTCCTTAATTTGGATATTCATTGGTAGGCATCTCTAGGTGGCTAGTTCTAAAAGCAGCAATTGGAATTAACATTTTGACTCACTTTTTAAAAAGCTGCTTTATCCTTGAATTTCCATAATACCAATCCCCAGAACTACTGTGAAGATTATGTAGCTTAATGCTATGGCTTCCACATGTGTTCAGAGAGTAGAGCTGCTCTAAGGGCAGAACACCATAAAATTTTTTATATATTTAACATTCACTCATGGGGATGGATAATTATTCTACTGGGGAAATTATGACTATATTATATGTACACATGTTCCCAAATATTAAAAAAAATATGCATATATATGTTTATAAAATCACTGCTGTAAGTTCATCAAATAAATATTTGATATTTTAAAAAATGGTGTTTTATTTTAATATAGAGATTTTGTAATGCAATATAAGAGCAGACAACATTCAGTATTCCATGAATTAATTTTATATATAAATAATGTTAAAAAAATATGTCTCTAGAAATGAAGTTACTTTTCACCTTATAAAACTGAGCTTACTAGCTCCATTTACTATGATTCTTCAAATTGGTAATACATAGAAAATAGCTCCTAATGATATTGTAAAATAAAAAAATTTCATACATTGATTTAAAATTTGACTGATTTAGTTTTCTTTCTCTCTCTCTCTTTTTTTTTGTCTCCTCTCTCTCTCTCTTTCTTGATTTAGTTTTCTTTAAATGTTAAATGCTGTCTTGAGCAGCTAAACCTGGCAAAAAGGAAAGAGTTATACTTTGACTATGTTTGTTTTATTCTGGATTGGATTCTTGTTCTGGTGAGAAATTCCATGAAGTTTGTTTTCCTTTTGCACAGTATGACACGTCTAATATTATATGCATTCTGAAGGGTGAGTAGATAGCAAATAATAGGAATTTCTTGTGGCTATATTGTTCACTTCTGTTATAACTCTAAATGTTCTGTTATTTTCTTTCTTCTCCTCTAAATAAGTTATTTAAAAATCATCAGTATCTCCCTTTGCTGTTGTACTCAAATAAAACAGATTGTTTAAAAGAGCTTCTTTAGCTTCATCCAGAGGGTAAGATTTTCTTGTTTTTAAATTTTGATTTTCTTGAGAAGGCAAAATCTGTTGCAAAATGGTATTTGGTACAGGTAAAGCTTTGCTTGTGTGTCTGTATTATTCAGGCAAAGGGGTGCTGAGGCAAAATACCAGAAATCTGTTGGATTTTATGAAGGTATTTATTTGGGGTAGAAGCTTACAGTTACCAGGCCATAAAGCATAAGTTATTTCCCTCACCAAAGTCTATTGCCATGCGTTGGGGCAAGATGGCTGCCGACATCTGCCAAGAGTTCAGGCTTCCTGGGTTCCTCTCTTCCCAGGGCTCCATTTCTCTCTGGGCTCAGCTGTGTGCTCTCTCCACAAGGCCAGCTGTAGACTATCAGGTGAACGGCTCTGTCTCTCTAACTGGGGCTTCTGCTGTGTCTAAGGAGCCATCTCTATTCCTCTGTGTTCTTTTCCTGTGTGTTCACTTCTCAGGCTCCAGCTCAAAACTCCCAACTCTCTCCTTTGCCATGTCTTTTATCTGTGAGTCCCCACCCACCAAGGGGTGGAAACCCAACACCCTACTCACGTGGCCCAACCAAAGCCCTAATCATAATTTAATCGAGTAAAAGTGAAACCTCCGACAGACCAGTTTACAAACATAATCCAATATCTATTTATTTCAAACTGCTACAATACCCATGGCATCAGAACAAGGTTTGGGGATCCTGGCTCAGTCTCTTGGTAACTGTGTGATTATGGTCAGGCTAGTTCATCTATCAGTTTCTCCACTTATGAAACAGCAACTATAATAATTCTTCAAATTTACTGAGCAGGCTCTATTCCAGGCAGTTCACATACACTAATTTACTACTCACAAGACTCCCTTTTGCTAGGTAATGCTATGATCCTTGTTTTACAGATAAGGGGAAGACCCTACTATCATCTCTGCTTGACAAACAAAGAAATTGAGGTCCAAGAAGGTTAAATTATTTTCTTAAAGAACACAACTAGTAAGTGGCAGAGCTAGGAGTTGAACTGGACTATGCTATACTGCCTCTTACCTGTCAGGTCAGGTTGTGAGAATTAAGTAGATAATTCTGTAAAACACACATCATGGTAAATATCATCTGATATGTGCTCAATAAATGGTGATTATTACTATTTTCAATGAGCTAGAAGGGAAGGAAGAAGAAATGGCAGTGAGAGTGGGATGCAAGTGGCCCATTATGTTCACTGTGGATCCACTCTACCTGGAACAGTGCTTTACATTGAATGAGTGAATACATGCATGAAGGGTGGTCTTAGGATGGAATAAATGGGCATAATTGATAGAAATCCTAGATAAGGGGACAAAGTGTTCTAAGAGAATCATGAATACCCCAATTCAATTAATGGTCCTTACAGCTTATTTCTATAGTGATAATAAAGTAAGGGAAGGGTTATAGGAATAAGAGAAATGAAGAGGCTTTAAGAAAAAGTCCTTAGAATGCCAGTATTATAATAATTTGATCAATTTATTTTAGTAATTGTAATTATGTCTACCAGCAAATAAATAAATAAGAAAGAAGTAAAGAAAAGAAAGAAAAAGAAGCCCACAGAAAATATAAAATGTCAAGTAGTTGTAAATTTGTCATAGACAAAAATATGGAAAGATATTCTGTCATCTGCTAAATTTAAGAAATAATGATTTTTTGATTTTGGGGAAATTTTGTGAATCCACAAATAACTTCAAATGACTTTTTTGAGTGACTATCAGAAATAATGCTATATAAAATGCTAAGATAAAATTTTTAATTCATCTTTCTAAGATGGGAAAAACACATTCACTCTATTGTAGTTTATATATTCACACATATATTTCTAGGAACAATGGTGTTTTATAAAACAGTACTTTAATTTTAGTTTAATAGCTTTTTTGTTATAAGTATAGTTTCCATATTAAATCTCTCAACTCTGTGGTGGTTAAATCTTTTAATTTTTGAACATTAGACATACTGTATTACGTTTGACTAATGTTATCTTACATTGAGAAATCAGCTCCCTAAAGTTTTGCAAAACTGTACTTTTTTTGAATTACATTTAAAATTTTACAGCTTTTTTTTTTTTTTTTTAGCATATAAGAAGGTTTAAATCTAAACAAGAATAAGTTAAAAAATATGTAACACTATGATCATCATAACTGACTTTTAAATGATGGAAGAGAATCTTGTTAAAAGTCAAATTTGCATACATAATTATACTTGTTAGAGGCAGATACTAGTTGACAAATTTCTGCTTTCATTATACCTGTGAAGGAAGAGAAGACCAGGCATTCTTCTTGTTTGCTTTATTTATTAGTTTCCACCAGGGCAAAAAACCAAACCAAAACAAAACAAAACAAAAAATCCGCTAAATTTGTATGCATATGGAAAAATGCATGCTAGCACCAAACTGATATATGTGCTATGAATAAATACACCATTTGTGTATTTTAAAATTAAATTCAACTGGGAAGCGGATGTGGCTCAAGCTATTGGGCTCCCGTCTACCATATGGGAGGTCCAGAGTTCGATTCCTGGGGTCTTCTGGTGAATGTGAGCTGGCCCTTGTGGAGTGCTGGCCCACGCAGGAGTGCTGGCCAGAGTGGAGAGCTGGTGCAGCAAGATGACACAACAAAAAGAGACACACAGGAAAGACAATAAAAGATGCAGCAGACCAGGGAGCTGAGGTGGCGCAAGAGATTGAGCATCTCTCTCCCACTCTGGAAGGTCCCAGGATGAGTTCCCGGTGCTGCCTATAGAGAAGACAAGCAGACACAGAAGTACACACAGTGAATGGACACAGAGAGCAGCTAGCGAGCACAAAAACAATGGGGAGGCAGAAAGAAAGAAAGAAAGAAATCTTTAAAAAAATTGGATTCAACTAAAGTAGCAGGAAGAAAATATTAGAACAGATAAAATTTAAGTATTTCATTGAGACAAAATTAACTTTTAACTATCTCAAACATAAATTGAAAATTCTAATTCAGTGGCTTTCAGTAATACAGTTGCAAACATTCATATGTTTATTATATGCCAGGCACTGTTCTAAGCTCTTTCCAGATTTTAACTCAATCCTCATTACAAACTATGGGGTAGCTATTTATTATCCCCATTTTACAGATGACAAAATTGATGAACAAAAGGTTAAGTAGTTTATCCAAAGTCATGTAGCTAATAAACAATTACTTAATTAAACATTTGGGAACCTTTGTATCCTAAGCATTAGGGATACAAAAGTGAATAAAATATATGATAATTCCTGCCTTCATGGAGCACTCAATCTCATGGGAGGGACAGGAAGTAAATAAGATATTTTGTATAATATAATATACAGTATTATATTTAAACACAAATACATTATGTCATATACATATGTATGTATACATGTATATTATATATGTTTATTATATATGTATATATGTATGCACACAGATATATTAGAAAGTATATATAGTACTAAAGAGAAAAATAGAGCAGGGAAGGGAATGAAATGTATTAAGAATTGTGATTTTACATAGCGTGGCCTGGAAAAAAATTTCACTGTAAGGGTGACTTAGATCAAGACTTGAAGGAATTTGTGAAAACAAAACAAAAAAAAAAACAAAACAAAATAGAACCTCTCTGTCATGTGAAATTAAGGAAAATTTCTAGGAACAGAGCTCTTTAGAGGAAAACTATTTGCTGATTACTCAGCTTGGGTTGATGATTAAATATAAAGTATATATATATAATATGAACATTAATATCAGTGCTAGCACCAGATATTTTCAGGTCCACTGTTTACTATTCTGTACTCTCTTCTGTGCCCCAGGAGCTTGAAATTATGTGCTACATCAGTGAGCTACCTTGTCCTTTGGTTTTTAGTTTAATTAAAATGAATCTTTAGTACTATCTCTCAAACATTTAGCAAGTTATGAAAGTCTTGACTTTCCATTGGGATTTTTGTATGCTTTATTTACCTAAGTGGGAAAACTGAAAAATAAAAATTTTATCACAAAATCAGACTTTTAACTGATTTTTTAAAAGTTTATTGCTAGATTTTAGATGCCATCATAAAGAGAAATGTCCCAGAGACGGTCCAATTAAAAAAATAATAAAACAAAATAAAGCCGCAGCAACTTGAGTATTGTTATCAACTTTAACTACAGCATTAACAACTATTGTTGCTGCCAAATGACAAGCTGCATGTTAATTGCCCTATCTGGTTTTTCTCATTTAACCCTCACAATAACACTCTGAGTTAGGTACTATTATTATCCCCATTTTGCAGATAAGTGGAGCAGCTTGTCCAAGGTTGCAGAATCAGTGAATAGGAAACCTGGTATTTGAACTTAGGCAGTTGGACTACTGAGCCTGCTCTCATGAATCAAGACTGCAATGCTTAAAATAGTTTACCAGTTGTACCAATATGGATAGATGAAAGGTTTCTTTTTGTCACATTAATAAACTCCTTAATTTGGAGTGCTTAAGTGGTTAGTAATTTAAATAATAAATAAGACTTCCATGTTATTACTTCTTTATTCAAATACTGAAACCATCAGTGTTGCTGAAGTAAACAAAATAGCATTCATTTCCTACATTTACTAAAATTACAATAATTGACAATATAATTCTTAATAAAAGAGAACTACCACATAAATGTGGCAAATCTAAGATAAAGAGAATTAAATAAATCAATTGTTCTAAGAATCTATTCTAGTATTTTGTTAAAATTTTACAGTTTTCCTGTTAACTTTGAGCTATTAACTGTGTGGTGTTTTCTTTATTTGCCTGAAGTTGCTGCTTGATTAAAATATTAAGCAGCAGCATTGTAATGCTGGATGCCAAAATAAAATACGGAATGCATATATTTCACATCGTTAAGCAAAGAAGACTTCATCTTAACAAGGCCAACCGAATAATTAAATAAGGTGACATAGAGAACACTGAATATAATGGATCAACAAAGTAAATCTGAATTGCCTCATAGAATTCAGGGTTGGAAATAAACAAGTAAAACATTATGTTCATTTTCTGCTGGTGAATATGTATTTTTAAAGAAATGGAAAGAAAAAAAAAACAACAAACCAAAACATTTTATGTTTGTACATAGGGTTTTTTTTCACCTATGGGAAATGTGAAGGATATGAAAGTTATATTAAAACATTATATATATATTTTTCCTGTTTATAAACATAAAAGGTGCTCTTTGTAAAAATATCTGACAATACAGAAACATGGTATTGAAAGAGCAAAAAAATGTCACTCCAGCCACCTGGGATAATTGTACTAATAATCTGTAAAATATTCTTATAGATTTTCCCTCTGCATATAGTAATAAGAATAGAATATATTCTGCTTCCATACTTAGTCATATGTGGATTATATTTATGTGCATATGTATACATCTTTATACATTTTCTTTTTATGAAAATGGGATCATATTATATATGCTGCTTTGCAATTGACTTTTAAAAAATGTTAACAGTATGTTTTTTAAAAGTATACTTTAAAAATTTTTTAACAGTATATTAAAAGATTTGGACATCTTTTAATGTCATTACATATTTCCCCCCAAAGGTTGCACCTATTCCATTGTATTATAATTTATCTAATCTTTTATTGATGATATTTGTGTTGTTTCCAGGTTTTCACCATCATACACAGCTAAAATAAATACACTTGTATATATTCTAGTGGGTAGAATATGGTGACTGTATCAGTCAGGATAAGCCAAATTATGCTTTAATAACAAGCAACCCTAAAGTCTCAGGAACTTGACCCAATATAAATATGTTTCTTGTTTATGCAAAGCACTCTGCGGGTTTAGGTGACTCTTCGGGGCAGTTGGGCTCCATATGTTGACTCAGCATTCTTATATCAAGAAGTACTTTTAACATCATTTGTAACAAGGCATGCATGAGTTAGAAAGTCAGGCACTGGCAATTAAGTCTTTTTATTGGGAAGTTATTTTTGCTACCATTTTATTGGCCAAAAGAAATAACATGGTCTTACCTAACTTCATGGGACTGAGGCAGTGTAGTCTTTCTAAGTACCTGGTAGTAGAGGAGATCTGAATACTGGGGAATAGAAGCAATGACTATGACAATGATTGACTGATTCATTCATTCATTGTGGAAAATGAGAGAGAAGTCAAAGATATCAGAGACTTCTTGAGTTTTGTGAGTGTTTTAATATCTGTGACAATTTGAATTTGGTGAATCACAAAAAGAAAAAGATTATGTTCTTGAACTAATCCATTTTTGTGGGGATAGGCACTTTTGATTACACCACGTCAATGAGGTGTGACTCAGGTTGTGTCTCTGCCCTCTTATGGAGCTTTATATGAATGGAAACACAGAGAAAGACATACAGAAAAAGGAACCTGCAGTTTTGGTCCTGCCGTGTGAGAGAAAGGAGAGAGAGAGAAAGAGAGGACTCTAGGCTCGCCCACGGCTACAGAAAGGCAGAAAAGCCGGAGAGATTGAGAGAGGTACCAGAGTCCGGAATCAGCAGAACACAGAGGCACAGAAAGAGGCTCCCCAGGGGGCTGGGTCCAAAGAGCAGCTCAAGGCTGAGGAGATGAGCCTTGCCATATGCCTGATCAGCTTGTGGCAGGATGCAAGTATCACCAGTAGCTGACTTTGGTGAGAAAGCATGGTGCCTTGATTTGGACATTTCATGGCCTTGGAACTGTAAGGTTTTACCCCAAATAAAATTCTTACTGTAAAAGCCAACACATTTCTGGTGCTTTGCATGGACAGCCCTTTGGCAAACTAAGGCAATATACTAATTGCTAAAGCAAATACCATGCAGTAAGTTAGCTTAAACAATGGGAATTTACTGGCTTACTGTTTTTGGAGGCTAGAAGTAATCCAAATGAAGGCTTCTTCAAGGTGAAACTTTCTTCCTGAAGACTGACATTCTAGGGCTGGCTGCCAGTGACCCTTGGTCCTGGGCTTCTCTGTCACATGGCAGTGCACATAGCAGCTTCTACTGGACTTTCCCTTCCCTCCTAGGTTCCAGGTTCCATTAACTTTCAGCTTCTGGCTGCTCCCTCTGTGGCTTTCTCTCTATCTGTCTGAATTTCATTTTGCTTATAAAGGACTCAAATAATAGGATTAAGACCCATCCTGTTTTGGTTGAGCCACATCTTAACTGAAATAAACTCATCATCAAAAGATCTTACTTACAAGTAAGATCTTTTACATTCCTGTGGGATCACACCACAGGAATGGATTAAGCTTAAGAATAGTGTTTTGTTTTGTTTTTTCCCCTGGGCTACATAACTGAAAACCACCACAGTGAGCATAATAATATCATCAATTGGTTCCTGGGATTCATCTGTATATGGTTAGTTGACTAGTGCAGGATTCAGATTGTGAGAAGGGGATGGGCTCAGAATTTAGAACAGCTCCCGGGATGGAAGAATAGCCCCCAGCAACTGCTGTGGACATTTCAAAGGTCCTTAACTGAAGTAATATAATAAAAAATTCCCACCTACAATTGATTAACATGCACAGGAATGGATTAGCTTTAATGATCTATTTCTGAGTCCAGAAAAGATTTAAACCACCACACCTGGCAACCACTAATATGCTTGCTTTCTCTATGGGTTTTCCTATTCTGGACATCTCATATAAATGGAATAATATAATATGTATTCCTTTGTGTCTGGTTTCTTTTACTTAGCACAATATTTTCAAGGTTCATCCTTATTGGAGCACATAGTACTTCATTACTTTTTTTCTTTAAAAATTGTTTTTATATCAATGTTACATGTCATTAAGTTAACACAAGACAGCAACTACAATAACAATAAATCTGCTTTAGTAAGCAGTTATACTTCCCCCCACCCCCACATTTTTGTTCATTTCTCAATCTTGTGGGATTTGGGACGATGTCTACTCTGACTACTTTGGGCTGAGAAGGGTTGTAGATACTATGGGAGAGAGAAATGGGATTGTTTTGCTTGTAGTTGAAAATTCTCCTTCTTTTGGGTTGGGGTTGGTCCATCATCATATTTTGTTAGTTATCCAGAGCAGGCCTGAAGAAAGGAGAGTAGGAGTTGGCCACATATTTACTGGGTTTCAGGGCTCACCAGCATAGGAATAATCTGAAGGCTTTAAGTCTCTGAGAAATATACTTAACAAGTAAATTAAAAATTATAGGTTCAAATAAAAGAAGTAGAAGAATCATGATTAGGGGATTTATATCTAAGTATAACTACGTTACATTGAGGCAATAGCTTTTCATATATTTCCAAATAGATCCTGCTGAAGGGGTGTTGATTTCATGTGGTTGTGTGGCTTGACTATGGTGTCTGGACATCTCTAGGGATCTCAGGAGCACTTTTGTTTGTGGTTTTGTTTACTGTGGCATTTTGTGGTGTCTGGCTGAGTGTAACCTCCAGAATGACCACTTGACTCACTTTGAAATCTCTTAGCTGTAAAAACTCTATTTTAATTAATATTTCCCTCCTTTGATCCAGGTCTTTCTCCAAATGCATCACTGATTAACCATTGGTAATAATCCCTTGGTGCCAGGGAGGCTCATCCCCGGGAGACATGTCCCATATCAAGGCAAAGATTGTGAGTGTGTGTGCAGTGTTTGGCTTAGAGAGTGGCCACATTTGAGAGGAGGCAACTCTTAGGCATTAATTATAATTAGTCTTAGTTTCTTTATTACAGGAATAAGGTTCATAAGTGCAATCATTAAGATCCAGGTCTTGGTTTATTAGCCTGTTTTCCTTTATTAGACAAGGCTTATATATTCCAGAGCTTTTGGACATTTTATTTGAGAAAGTAGTAGCACTTCCTCAGGAGGGAAATTTAATATTTTGCTAACTACTGTGCAGGCTTCTATCTATCCAGGAAACATATCCATGGCAACAAGGCTACATTTATCTCCCATAGAAGTAAGTAGCTATATAACATTCAAGCTGCTTAAAAAGTCTTGTCTATCTAGACACCTGTTTATATGTAAAATAGTAACTTGCAGGGAAATTTGCTTGTTTCGGTGACATATAACATTTTTCTAATAATAATTCCCAAACCCTCCCTATTGTTTTCAATTAACATTAGTGTGATACCTCTGTTACATTTGATGTAATAATGTTAAAATGTATAGTTAACTATGGTCCATATTTTGCTTTAGGTGCATTTCTTCCCCATATACCACCCTATTATTAATACCCTGTACTAGTGATGTAATTTTGTTTTAGATCCTGAAAAAACATTCTTATATTAATATTATTAACTGTAATCCTCACCTACCACAGGGTTCACTGTGTTATATAATCCCATGTTTTATCTTCCTGCTTTCCGTCTAGTAGCATATATGACCAAAAACTTCTCCCTTCAACCATGCTTACACACATACCTCAGCCCTGCCATGTACACTCACAATATTGCACTACAACCACCTCTGTCCACTCCCACACCACTACAATCAATCTACTTATAAATTCTACACAGATTAAGCACCAGTTCCCCATTCTCTACCTCCATTCTATCTCCTGGTAACCTATCTTCTAGATTATGAGTTTGCTTATTATAATTAGTTCATATTAGTGAAATCATGCAATATTTGTTCTTCTGTACCTGGCTTATCTCACTCAACATAAGGCCCTCAAGGCCCATCCATGTTATTGCATGTGTCAGTATTTCCTTCTTACAGATAAATAATATTTCATCATTTGTATATACCACATTTTGTTTATCCATTCATCTATTAGTGGGCTTTTGGGTTGCTTCCATCTTTTAGCAATTGTGAATAATGTTGCTATGAACATTGGTGTGCATATATTGCTTCATGTCCCAGCTTTCAGTTCTTCTGGGTATTTAACTAGCAGCGAGATTGCTGTCTTAAATGGCAATTCTTCTTGAGGAATGGCCACACTGTATTTTTCATTGGCTGCACCATTCTACATTCTCACCAGCAGTGAATGCACGTGCTTATTTCTCCATATCCTCTCCAACACTTGTAGATTTCTGTTTTTTTTTTTTTTGAAGGTGACTAGTCTAGCAAGTAGGAAATGGTATCTCATTGTGTTTTTGATTTGCATTTCCCTTATAGCTAATGATGTTGAGCATTTTTTCATGTGCTTTTTAGCCATTTGTATTTCCTCTTTGGAAAAATGTCTCTTCAAATTCTTTGCCCATTTTTTAATTGGGTTGATTGTCTTTTATTGTTGAGTTATAGAATCTCTTTATATATGCTGGATATTATACCTTTATCAGATATATGGTTTCCAAATATTTTCTTCCATTGAGTAGGCTGCCTTTTTACTTTCTTGACAAATTCCTTTGAAGAACAAAAGTTTTTAATTGTGAGGAGGTCCCATTTAGATAATTTTCTTTTGTTGCTAGTGCTTTGATTGTATAGTTCATGAACTGTTGCCTACCACAAGATCTCATAGATGCTTCCTGACATTTTCTTCTAGGAGTTTTATGGTCTTGGTTCTTATATTTAGGTCTTTGATCAATCTTGAGTTGATTTTTGCATAGGCCGTAAGATAAGAATCCTTGTTCATTCTTTGGGATATGAATATCTAGTTCTCCCAGGACCATTTGTTGAAGAGACTATTCTGTTCCAGTTGAGTGGACTTGACAGCCTTGTCAAATATCAATTGGCTGTAGATGTGTGGGTCTATTTCTGAACTCTCAATTTGATTCCGTTGGTCAATATGTCTATCCTTATGCTAGTACCATGCTGTTTTGACCACTGTACCTTTGTAATATGCTTTAAAGTCAGGTAGTGTGAGTCCTCCAACTTCATTTTTCTTTTTCAAGATAGTTTTGGCTATTAGGAGCCCTTTACATTTCCAAATAAATTTGATAATTGGCTTTTCCATTTCTGCAAAAAAGGCTGATGGAATATTTATTGGGATTGTGTTGAATCTGTAAATCAATTTGGATAGAAGTGACATCTTAACAATATTTAGTCTTCCAATCCATGAGCATGGGATGTCCTTCCATTTATTTAGGTCTGCTTTGATTTCCATTAGCAATGTTGTGTAGTTTTCTGTGTACTAGTCCTTTACATCCTTAAATTTATTTCTAGATATTTGATTCTTTTAGTTGCTATTGTATATGGATTTTTTTCTTGATTTTCTCTTCAGCTTGCTCATTACTAGTATATAGAAACACTACTGATTTTTGTGTGTTGATTTTATATCCTGCCATTTTGCTGAACTCTTTTATTAGCTCTTGTAGGTTTGTTATAGATTTTTTGGGACTTTCTATAAGTAGGATCATGTCATTTGCAAATAGTGAAAGTTTTACATCTTCCTTTCCTATTTGGATGCCTTTCATTTCTTTTTCTTGCCTAACTACTCTAGCAAGAACTTCTAAAACAATGTTGAATAGTAGTAGTGACAGTGGGCATCCTTATCTTGTTCCAGATTTTAGTGGGAAAGCTATCAGTCTTTTATTATTGAGTATGATGTTATCTGTGGGTTTTTCATATACAACCTTTATCATATTGAGGAAGTTTACTTCTATTCTTATCTTTTGAAGTGTTTTTATCAAGAAAGGATGCTGGATTTTGTTGAATGCCTTTTCTGCATTGATAGAGATGATTATGTGATTTTTCTTCTTTGCCTTGTTAATGTGGTGTATGACATTAATTGATTTTCTTGTGTTAAACCACCCTTGAATAACTTGATTAAAACCCAATTGATCATGGTGTATAATTCATATAATGTGTTGTTGGATTCTACTTGCCAGTATTTTGTTGAGGATTTTTGCATCTAAATTCATTAAAGAGATTGTTATGTAATTTTCTTTTCTTGTGGCATCTTTTACGGCTTTGGTATTATGGTGTTGTTGGCTTCATAGAATGAGATAGGTATTGTTCCCTCCTGCTCAACTTTTTGGAAGATTTTGAGTAGGTTTGGTATTAGCTCTTTTTGGAATGCTTGGTAGAATTCATCTGTGAAGCCATCTGGTCCTGGGTTCTTCTTTCTTGGGAGGTTTTTGATGACTGATTCAGTCTCTTTACTTGTGATTGGTCTATTGAGGTCTTCTATTTCTTCTAGAGTCAGTGTAGGTTGTTCATATGTTTCTAGGAATTTATTTATTTCATCTACATTGTCTAATTTGTTGGCATACAGTTGTTCATAGCATCCTCTTATGGTCTTTTTTATTTTGAGGTCAGTGGTGATGTCCCCTCTCTTGTTTCTGATTTTATTTATTTTTATCTTCTCTCTCTTTTCCTTGTTAGTCTAGCTAAGGGTTTGTCAATGTTATAAATCTTCTCAAAGAGCTAGGTTTTGTTTTTGTTAGTACTCTCCATTGTTTTTTTTTTTATTCATTTTCATATATTTCTGCTTTAATCTTTGTTATTTCTTTCCTTCTCCTTGCTTTGGGATTGGTTTGCACTTCATTTTCTAGTTTCTTCAGATATGAAGTTAGGTCTTTGATTTTTAATTCTTTCTTCTTTTTTAATGTAGACATTTAGGGCTATAAATTTCTCTCGAAGCACTGCCTTTGTTGCATCCCTTAGATTTTGAGATGTGTTCTCATTTTCCTTTGCCTCAAGATGTTTACTGATTTCTATTGCAAGTTTTTTTTTGACCCACTGATTGTTTAGAAGTATGTTGTTTAATTTCGATATATTTGTGAATTTTCCAGTTTTTCACCCTTTATTGATTTGCAGCTTTATTCCATTATGATTAGAGAAAGTGATTTGTATAAGTTCAATCTTTCTAAATTCCTTGAGACTTGTTCTATGACCTAATATATGGTCTATCTATCCTAGAGAATGATCCATGAGCACTCTTGAAGAATGTATATCCTGCTGTTTTGGGGTGCAATGTTATGTATATGTCTGTTAGGTATAGTTCCTTTATCATTTTATTTAAGATCTATGTTTCTTTACTGATCCTTTGTCTAGATGTTCTGTATATTGCTGAGTGGTGTATTGAAGCCCCCCACTATTTTTTCACCTTAGTTTTTCTAATGGTTGCGTCATGTATTTTGGGGTAACTTGGTTAGTTGCCTAAATATTTATGATTGTTCTTTCTTCTTATTAGATTGCCCTTTTATTAATAAATAGTGTTCTTCTTTGTCTCTTATGACAGTTTTACATTTGACATCTATTTTGTCTGATATTAGTATAGTTAGTTTTTTGGTTACTGTTTGTGTGGACTATTGTTTTCCAGCTTTTCACTTTCAGCTTATTTGTGTCCTTGGGTCTAAGGTGAGTCTCCTGTAGACAGCATATAGCTGGATCATATTTTTTATCCATTTTGCCATTCTGTGTCTTTTAATTGGGGAGTTTAAGCCACTAACATTCAATTTTATGACTGTAAAGGCAGTACTTACTTCAACCATTTTATCCTGAGGCTATTATATGCCATATTTTTGCCACTCTTTTTATTCTTCTAGTTACATTTACTAATTATCTTTTTTTGTACACTCTCCTCCACACTTCTCTCACCTGTCTTTTCCTTTCATCCTATGGAACTCCCTTTAGTGTTTCTTGTAGGGTGGGACTCTTGTTTATGAACTCTCTTAGTTTCTGTTTATCTGTGAATATTTTAATCTCTCCCTCATTTCTGAAGGATAATTTTGTCTGATACAGAATTCTTGACTGGCCATTTTTCTCTTATATACCTTAAGTATGTCATACCACTGTTTTCTCACCTCCATGATTTCTGATGAGAAATCAGCATTTATCTTATCAAGCTTCTATTGTATGTGATAGAATGCTTTTTTCTTGCTGCTTTCATGTATCTCTCTTTATCTTTGGCATTTGACAATCTGATTAGTATGTTTCTTGGAGCATTTCTGTTAGAATATATTCTGTTTGGAGTATGCTATCCTTCCTGAACATGTCCATCACAAGAATGTAGAAATTTTGGACATTATTTCCTCAAACACTCACTTATTAGAAAGCCAAAGTAATCAAAACATGGTATGGCACAAGGACAGACATATAGACCAATGGAATCAAATTGAGAGTTCAGAAATCCACCCTCACATTTGTGACCATCTGATTTTTGACAAGGGGGCAAAGACCACTCAACTGGGAAAGCATAGTCCTTTCAACAAAGGGTGCTGGGAAAGCTGGATCTTCATTTACAAAAAAGGAAGGAAGACCCTTACCTAACACTATATACAAAAATCAACTCAAAATGAATCAAAGGCCCTAAATATAAGAGCTAAAACTATCAAATTCTTAAAAGACAATGTAGGAAAGCATCTTCAGGACCTTCTGTTAGGATATGGTTTCTTAGATTTTACACCTAAAGCACAATCAACAAAAGAAAAAATAGGCAAATGAGATCTATTCAAAATTTTAAAAAAGTTTGTTCCTCAAAGGACTTTATCCTGAAAGTAAAAAGCCAACCTTCAATGGAGTTCTATGTATTGTTTCTGTATTATTTTTGCAATTTTCCTGTAAGTTTGAAATTATTTCACAATAATATATATTTTTTAAAGACAACTGATGTAATGAGAAACTGTATTTAGAAACCACATATCCAAAAAAGCATTAATACCAAGTGTATATAAAGAAATCCTTCAACCTATCAACAAAAAGACAACCCAATTAAAAAATCTGTAAAAGACTTAAGCAGACATCTCTCCAAAGAAGATACACAAATGGGCAGGAAACACATGAGAAGATGCTCAAAATCATTAGCCATCAGGAAATGCAAATCAAAATCACAATGCGATACCATTTCACACCCATTAGAATGGCTGCTATTAAAAAAATATGGAAAATAACAAGTGTTGGAAAGAATGTGGAGAAATAGGAACAGTCATACATTGCTGGTGGTAATGTAAACTCGTGCAGCTGCTGTGGAAGACAGTTCAGTGGTTTCTCAGAAAGCTAAATATAGAAATACAATATGTATTAGTTAGCCAAAAGGGGTGCTGATACAAAGTACCAGATATCTGTTGACTTTTATAAAGGATATTTATTTGGGGTAGAAGCTTACAGTCACAAGGCCCTAAAGAGTCCAACTCAAGGCACCGTAAGAAGTACTTTCTCACCTAAAGTCTGTTGCCATGTGTTGACACAAGATGGTGGGTGATGTTTGCAAGGGTTTAGCTTTCCTTCTTCCTCTTACAGCTCCATGGTCCCAGCTTCTTCTGATCTCAGCTGTAGGATGGCATAAGGCTCGTCTCTCTTCCTGGGGCTCATTTTTTTTTTCTGGGCTCAGCTGCTCTGTTCTCTTCACAAGATCAGCTGTAGACTATCAAGCTCATCTCTCTTCCTGTGGCCTCTGCTGTGTCTAATGAGCTGAGCTGTCTCTCTTCTTCTGTGTTCTTCTCCTGTGTGTCTACTTTCATGTGAGAGTCTGTTTTATCAGCCCACGGGGCCTGGGTCTCAATGATGAGTCACACGTTAATGATGTGATTGAATCAAAGCCCTAATCTTAACATAATTTAATCAGATGTCTCAGCTGAATCTAATACAATCAAAGGGTAGCACGCTCAGAGAATCTGACCAGTTTGCAAGCATAATCAATATCTCTTTTTTGGAATTATAAATAATATCAAACTGCCACACCATATGACTGGCAATCCCACTACTAGGTATAATCCAGAAGAATTGAAAGTAGGGACTTGAACAGATATTTTCACACTGATATACATAGCAGCATTATTCACAATTGCCAAAAGATGCAAGCAACCCAAGTGTCCCTTAACCAATGAATGGATAAACAAAATGTGGTATATACATACAATGGACTATTATTCAGCCATAAATAAGGATGAATTTCTGATGTATGCAACAACATGGATGACTCTTAAAGACATCATGTTGAGTGAAATAAGACAGACACAAAAGGACAAATACTATATGATCTCAAAGATTTGAAACAAATTAAAATACGGCAACTCATAGAATCAGAATCTAAAATATAGTCTACCAGGGGATGGGATGGGAATGTGGAAAAGGAAGTTAAGGCTTAAAATGTACAGGGTTCCTATTTGGAATGATAGAAATATTTTGGTAATGGATAGTCTTGATAGTAGCACAACATTGTCAACACAATTAACAGCACTGAAATATATATCTGAATATAATTAAAAGGGGGAAATATTAGATTGTATATATGGTCACAGAATAAAAATTTTTTAAAAATCCATGGAACTACACTACAAAAAAGTGAACCTTAAGTTAAACCATGGACTTTAATTAATAGTACAAATATAAAAATGTGCTATCATCAATTTTAACAAATATTCCACACCAATGCATAGTGTTGGTAGTGGGGTGGTATATGGGAATCCTGTATTCTATGCATGATTGTTATATAAACCCATAGCTTCTCTAGGTAAAAGGAAAAAAAGATGTGGTCGATGGGGTCAACTGCTCAACAGAGGAGAAGAAATGGTGATTCTGAAAATACCATTTGATTTGGTGAATAGGAGATTAGTGAACTGGGAGTAACAGACATGCAAGAGATACTCCAAAGAGTTAAGCAAAGAGAAGAGGCAGTGAGTTACCTAAAATAGACTATTCTTGTCAAGATCACTCTCTTAATGCCCATGTGAGTACAGTAAATGTAGAGGCAAAATATGCCCTGGAAAGAGAAAAAGGTCAAAGAGGTCATTTATTGGATGATATATGGCTGTATCAAATAGGAAAAATATTGTCTGAATGGGAGCCAGTTTGCAGAGAAGCATGAATGTTGAGTCATGGCAGGGTATATAAACATTGACAGTAGCAATGCAGGGCAGATTGAAAGAAGCTTAAAAGGGAATTTTAATTATCTAATGTGGTAGGGAAGGTTCTAGAAGGACCCAGGGCTAGGTGTAGAGAAAATCCTGGGACTTTAATGTATGGTACAGGTAGTAGGTCACAGAAGCAGTTGGCATTGGTGAGGTTAATATTTGGAGGAAAAGAGCAGTCTTGAGAGAGATGGCAGGGAGTATTATTTAGAATTAAAGGGGAAAAGCTCCAGAGTCTGCTTGTTTAGTTTTACATTTTTGCTCACTTAATAGCTCTGTGACCTTGAGTAAGTGACTTACCCTCTCTATGTCTCAGTTTCCACATCTGTAAAATCATTATAAAAGTTAACATTAACTGAGTGCTTACCACATATTGTCTTATATGCTAAATGCTTTATATGCATCATCAATTACATTTAATTCTCACATTGACCCTATGAGGCAGATATGATTTTTTTTGAAGGTACCAGGGATTGAATCCAGGACCTCATACATGTGAAGCAGGTGTTCAATCACTGAGCTATATCCGCTCTGCAGATATGATTTTTATGGTGTTTCTTGGACGATGAATGAGCCAATACATACATGTAAAGCATTAGTCAGCTATCTGGCACATAATACATATTCAATAAATGTTAACTATTGATAGGTTTCTATTGTTACTAATTAAGCTTCTTAAAGAAAGCAGCATTTAGAGTGTCTGACAAACATTTGGCACCAGAATCATCCACGAGGATGCAGGGCTCAGTGGGAAGGGAGGCAAACAAATAGTTAGGCAGGGCTCTAATTCCAGAGATACATGTAAATAAATAATTATAATACTATGTTGGGATGTTGTGGTGCACTGCCCAGATTCCCCCATTCTCCTCCTCTCCATCAGGACCAAGGCACTTATTTTCCTACCTTCTGGAGTGTTAGTGGCTTATGAGTCTTAGTTGGGTCTCTCTCTGGGAATAGCTGTCGGATGAAAGGAGTTCACCTATCACAATGGGGTAGCTCACATGCAGTATGTGGTCCATGTGGTGGTGGGGTATAAACATTTGTCCCTTTGCTCCAATTGTGGGACAAATCTGAAAGGCCATGCCAATTCCAGAATTTCCCATGGGATTGGGTGAAGTCTTTGCTGTGAGTGCATTGCAGTTCAATTTCTCGCTTTGCTCAATCCTAATTCCTCCACTCCCCATAGATCCCAAGTCCTTCTCCAATATACTTTCTGCATGAAAATCATCATCTCAGAGTCTTTACCCTGAGAAACTCTACCTGTTTTAGTTTCCTCATTGCTAAAGCACATAGCGTGCAATGGGTTGGCTTAAAAAATGGGAATTTATTGATTCACAGTTTTGAGCCTAGGAGAAATCCAAATCAAGGCATCACCAAGGTGATGCTTTCTTCCCAAAGATTGGCATTCTGGGGCTGGCTGCTAATGATCTTTGGTCCTGGACTCCTCTGTCATATGGCCATCCACATGGTAACCTTTCCTGGTCTCCCTTCTTTATCAGATTCTGTTGACCTTTCAAATTCTTGCTTACCATGGCTTTCTCTCTGTCTGCATTTCATTCTGCTTATAAAGGAATCCAGTAATAAGATTAAGACCATCCTCATTGAGTTGGGCCAATGAAGTAACTGAAGAAACATCATCAAAAGGTCCTACTTACAATGGGTTCGCACTCACAGGAATGGATTAAGTTTAAGAACATGATTTTTCTGGGGGTGCACTACTTAAGACAGTATAGATAAGAGTGGTCCAAGAAAACAGAGTTTAAAATGGAGTCTGGATAGAGTTGGATTACCTGTTAGGCAGTTGGCAATGAGGATTCCATCACTGATGGTAGGTGGAGCACTGAGAGCCCTTAGCATTCTGTGGGAGCACAGTTTTTAAATCTTTAACCAGCAGTGAATTGGGATGGGATAGTGACGAGATACAACCAGAAGGGAATGCTTTGCTATGAGTAATTTCTTAGGCTTTTCAGAAGTTGGAGGAATACTCATCATATGGATAATAGAATCAGATGCTTTTGCTGAGTGCCACTGATGAACTGGAGAAATTAAGTGAAAAACAGGGGGATGAATTACCCGTCAAAGGTAAAGCATGAAAGTCAGAGGGAGTGCATCTTGGCAGCATATAATATGACATCTTCTGTAGCAGGAGAGTAAAGAAAGCAAGTATTAGGCCAAAGAGTTAACTGTAAGGGGATCAGAGATTTAATGACAATTCTTAGCTTCAGCAAGTCTGCTGTGCTAAAGTTAGAACACTGGCTGGGAAGGAGTAGGACCCTGAGACTTGGGATTGGATATTTGGGTTGAAACACTTGAAAATCTTGAAACTCCAGATTCCCCTGAACCCTTTGGGCCTGTAGAAATGGCTTACTTTCTCTCCTAAAGGCTATCTCCCTACTCCCTACTTTCTAATTCCAACTTGAAGATGATGCAGAGGCCTCTGCCTTCAATGTAAGAAGCTCTTCCCTCTTCCTCCCGCTAATCCTCCCCCACCACCTCCTGCTTCCAGACTGATAACTAGGATCAAGTTACAACATATCACAGCTGGGAAAGTAATGGGTCTGCTAAGTGAGGACAGGGGCTATCTGTCAAAGGAGTTATAAGACCTAGTCACATGGACTGACAGTAGATAGAAGAATATAAATGTTAGAAAAGCAGGGGGAAAACATTGGTTAAGGGAGATTTTTATTATATTGGAGCACTCTCCTGTGATATTAGATTTTATATGTTGGTAAGTACCCCGGGAGATGGTGCTAACACACTACCAGGATGGTTCTTGGAAGTTTGGAGAAATTGATGGTCTCCAGTAAGTGAAGCATAAATGCCATAATGGCCATGGCAAGGAATTGAAGTAGAAATCAAATCACTCAGGGAAGTGAGCATAGTAAAGGGAATGAAACTACAAAAAGCTGGAAAACCCACTATCTGACATTGTTCTGCAGTAGAATCCAGAGAGAAATCACTGTGTTTACCAAAGTGATAAGGAATATGGTGGTGAAAGGGGCACCTACATCATTGAAAATCTCACTGGTGGCTCTCCTCTGTTAGCCAGGGATGACAGTAGGAGATGGTGTTATAGAACTGGGCCCACTGATAGCAAAGGCATGGTATGTTGCCAAAATAATAGAGGACAAGCGGCATCACTTAATTGCCATGTGCAAGATTGAAGTAATTGCCATAATGAGCAACAGGTTTGGGATGGTAACCAGAGGATCTAGACCCATAGAGAGCTATGGAGAAGGTTAATAGAACATGGCTTCCTTCTGGCCAAGACAGATGGGTTATCCAACAAAGGTATTTCCCAGTTTATACAATCAAAAGAAAGTGAAGATGGATGATTAGAAGGCTGATGGCAGCTGCTCCAGTGAAAGGTCAGTTTTCAGATCTGAAACCTCTTGAATGAAGGGAGAGTCTGGGTCCCCCATGGGAATGGGCACAGCACACTATGGCAAATGCATCTAGCAAACATTCCCACTATCCTTCCCTAAAGAGGCTTATGGCTATTAACTTGGCTAACTGTACATTGGGGAAAGGAGAATACTCAAACATTTTGAGGACTCTTGAACATTGGTCCAGGATGACACTGATACTCATGGATCTGCAGCATCATCCTGTTCCCCCTGTTAGAGTAAAGGTACATGGGGACTCACGATGAATCCACAAATCCACTGGTACCTAAATGTATAATTGGAATGTATATACTTGACAATTGGCAGCAGCAGCTCATTGGTTCCTTGGCTTGTGGAGTAAGTGTTATCATAGTAGGGAAGGCACCAGAAGCCTATGAAGCTGCTGTCTTCCTTACTCCCCTCCCCTCCCAAAGCCAAGAGAGTAAATAAAAATCAATATTGCAGAACTGGAGGGAGGGGTTGGAAGAGATTAGGGCCATTCTTGAAGACCTAAAGGATACAGGGATCATGCTCCTGATCATATCTTCATTCAATTCATCAGTCTGGCTCCTACAAAAAACACATGAATCCCTGAAAATGACTGTTGATTAATGCAAATTTAACCAAGAAGTAGCCTCAATTGGAATTGCTCGGCCAAATGTAGTTTATCAGATGGAGCAGATTAACATGAATTCAGATACATAGTATCTGGCCCTAGACCTGGTGACTATGTTTTATTCCATCTCTACTAAGAGGAAGGATCAGAAACAGTTCTACATTCACTTGTGACAGACAACAGTGTAGATTTATGGTCTTGTCCCAAGGCTTTATTAACTCTCTTGCCCTCTATCATAATATGTTCCAAAGGGATCTGGATCATCTGGACATTCTCCTGAACATCAGCATGATCCACTGTATTGATGACATCAATCTAATTGAACTGGATGAACAAAAGTGGCAAATACTTTGGAGGCCTTGATAAGACTTGTGCATTCCAGAGGGTGGGAGGTAAACCCTATAAAGAGTCAGGGACTCACACATAAATTAATTTTAGTGATCAGGATCATAGTGGGACATTCCCTCCAAAGTAAATGACAAATTATTGCATCTGAACGTCCTGCCACTAGGAAGGAAGTCCAAATCCTGGTTGGCCTCGTTGGGTTCTATAAGCATCATTGGAGTGAGGGAACAGAAAAGGCCAATTATAATGTAAGTTTCAACTGTGGGAGAGTCATTTTCCTGGTAATTAAATGTATATTGGATACAATACATTTGGTGGGTCGTGATGTGCTTAACTGGAGGTTCTGTGCAGTTTGAAGCACATCTTCATCAATGGTACAGAGACCCGGACTGTGCTTAATCACATGTGCACTAAGCATAGTCCGTAGAATAAACAATATATTTCTCACATTCACCTACTCATGTTTTTCCAAAATTATTATGACTGTTGTTATGATTCATAAAATATAAATTTACTTACAACCTCTGATAAATTTAGAATTGCCTTTTGTCATTATATAGCAACAGATTCTGAAAGTAAATCCGGGTGAAATGGTTAAGAGCTTAGTTTCCACAGACAGCACTGCATTTGTACCCTGGTTTTGCTACTTACTCTCTGGCTGCATGATTTTGGAAAGTTACTTCATATTTCCAGGGCTCAGTGTCTTTAACTGTAAAAGGAAGATTGTAAGTACAATGATTTCATAAGATTGTTGTGAAGATTAAATGAGCTAATCTATGAAAGTTTATTGGACAGCACTTCGCCCACAGTTAGCACTTTAAAGTTTTAGTTATTATGTGATGACTGATCTCCTACAGGGAATCTAAGAAATTATCTGATTTTACAAAAGGGCCCATAATTAAAACATGTAGGAACCCCTGCATTCAAATCCAATTTGATCCCTTAGGAGTGTGATTTTGGAAAGTTATTTAAACTTTTTCTGTATCGGTTTTCTATAATGTGTTTTTTTTTAATTCGCATAATAATATTGTAACATAGATACCACACAGAAATTCCTATTTTAATCACTTTCATGTGAACAATTCAGTGATATAAATTAATTCACAGTATTGTGCTATTATCACTGCCAATAATCACCAAAACTCTTTTATCACCCCAAACAATAATCCCATGCCCATTAAGCAATAACTCCCCATCACCACTCCCCCCACCCCCAACACACACACAGTTCATGGTAACCCTTACTCTACTTTCTGTCTCTATGAATTTGCTTCTTCAAGGTATTTCATATAAGTGAAATCATATAATATTAGTCCTTTTGTGTCTGGCTTATTGAATGTAACATGATGTCTTCAAGGTTCATCCATGTATCAGGACTTCATTCCTTTTTATGGTGGAGTAATGTTCCATTGTGTGTATATTCCATATTTTGTTTATCCACTCATTGATTGATAGACACTTGGGTTGCTTCCACCATTTAGTTATTGTGAATAATGTTCTATGAACACTGATGTGCAAATATCTGTTCAAGCCACTGTTTTCAGTTCTTTTGGGTTTATACCTAGAAGTGGGATTGCTGGGTCATATGGTAATTCTATGTTTAACTTTCATAGCGTGGCTTTAATGATTAAAATGAGAATATGTATATAAAGCATGAAACACAGTGTTTGAAAATCATAAGCGCTCCAGACATTATAGGGGTGAAAAGTATGATTATTACAAGTTTAAACGTTAGCCATAATTGAAATGGATGATGACAGTTTTCAAAAATACTCCTCTAATGGAAAGTGTAATAAGAATAAAAACAGCATAACTATCTCAATTTTTCAGCCTATCTCTGTGCTAGACAATATTATGTGTTAAAAAAGATGAGGTTCCTGACTAAAAGGCACTTGCCTTCTAATTTGGAAGATGAGTCACATACATATGAAATAATGTTTGTAAAGTTTTCAGCACCTTGTCTGTCACATAGGGGGAGAGCAATAACTGAGAGCTCCTATTATTATTATTATTAATAAAAAAATGCATTAAAAAGCACCAAATGGTATAATAGCAACAATTAGAGTACAAGGCCCTATACAATAAGGGGCTAATTAGGCAGTAGAGACAAGTTTAAAATGAGAGCTACATGAGTTTAAACTATGTTGTAAACTTGAGGGGTTGGTTTCATAGAAGAGGTGAAGAGCTTTACACTAGGCCTTGGAGGATGTGCAAGAAAAGGTCGGAGAAAGGGTTGGGGAGAAGATACCAGCCCCTTATTGTTCTGACCACAGATTCTATGCTTACTCTGGTATACAATGCTGTCTCCCAACCTGAATCTTTGAGTTTTACAATTTACTGCTTATTAAAGAAGGGTTCAGCAAGCAAACACAGGGGCACATCTAATTTACAGAATAAAGGATATCATTAGACTTCTCTCCATATTTAAAGTAGACTTGCCTGTGAATGGAAATAGTCTGGGGATTTTGCTCTTGGAGGTAGATGTCAATTAAAAAAAATTGGGCTCATCCTGCAAATAAGTACAAATCAGGACAGATAATTACTGCTATTTTGTAGTCCCTCACCTACAATAGGCAGAGCAGAAATAGAAAATTGGGGGACAACAAAGGAGAGATTTTCAAATCTTATAAGATTCTCCATCCCCCAAATTAACTTCTGTTATTTTTATTGTTAAGTGGGAAAAATCATTTCCCCTTAATCCATAATCCAAACATTACTTTTCAAAAGTGATAAAAATAGCATGTAGGTATTAGTCAAAGATTTGCTTTTTAAAGATTTGGCTGAAAACCAAAGTAAAACTCCCATGTGCTCCAATAAACCCCGTGTTTCTCATAGGTTGCTATTTCTAATCCCTGTTTCCATGGAAATGGATTTTACATCAGCAAAAAGGGGATGAGATACTGAGTGATTTATACCCACTGTTTGATATTTTAAGTGATTCACCACTGGTCTTTTCCTTTTCTGTAGAAAGTGCAGAAGGATAGTTTTCTTATAGAGCTTTCAGACCTTCAGATAAAGGAGCTGTAGAAATATAACTCTTAAGGATAAAGCCACAGCCAGTGTCTTCCTGATAAGCAACCGGGGACAGGGGCCAAAGGGGTCATAAAGCAAACCTGGAAGTCATGGTAGCAGGCTGCTCCACTCAAAATTATTGAACGGAATTGGGATATTTATAAGGCATTTACTATATGTTCTGCCACACCAGCTTGGGAGTAGAAAAGCTAAAGAATGATCTTTATTTTTACTTCTGTAGGGTATTTCTTCCTTTGTCAAATCCAAGCACTTCTGGTTTGCACTCAATGAGAAGGATCAGTGGTTTGGTTCTAATCGCCTTGTAGAGAGGAAACCGAAGATTGTGCGGGGTCTGCCCTTGGGCTTGCGCTCTGTGGCCCTTGCTGGGGTTGCGTCCACGTTAATGAGACTCGATCTGTAGTAAAATGTCAGTGCTGAGTGGGTCAGTTACCTGATGGTTCCTGCCTATTTTCTCCCTTCTCTAGACCTGAGTTCCCTGGTTTCCAGGGCCTGAAATGCAGGGATCCCCGTTCAGCCTGTAATTGACATAGGTAAAGGGACAGACACAGATTTGCTGAGAACTCAGGGCTTTTAGCTGCCCTATTGGTAGCAAATATTGTTAGTTAAAAATATAATTTGAATGAATTTTATTAATAGTTGAGTTCTGTATAGATTGCAACTAGTTGATTTCAACTGCTATAAATCACATTGTTTTTCAAACTGCTAGAAGGTATTTGAGTGAATTCACTGTTAACCTGTGTCTAGGTTTTATGGCAAGCTAGTAACAAGCTCATTATTTTACAGAAATTAATTTTTTTCCTTTTTCTTCAAGGCAGCACTGGGGGTGTGAGTCATTCTTAAAACTCTAGAATGTTTATGCAAAGGAGGAATGATTCAGTCTGGTTGTAGTCATTGTGCTAAGATGAATAAATCCTTTCCTACTTTTATTTTACCAGTTTCTCTACTTTCACTTTATCCCTCCATGGCTGTCTCCCATTTCAAATGGCAAAAATACGCATACATTATTTTAAAAATCTTTTCAGCCTGTATCGATTTTTTTAAACTCTTTTTCTCTAACATGGAATTTCCTTGACATTCAGGAATTATTCTATTTTCTAAACTTATATTCCTATGTCTTTGGCTTCACAGTTGGCACTGACCAATCATTTTAAGAAATTGATGAAAATTTGGTAATTCTAGCATGCTGGTGGATAAACATTCAATGAATGATAAAATGGAAAGCCCGAATTTTAAAAAAGTGCCTCTTGCTGTGATGCAAATGTTTGCTTTAAAAGCACTTAAGAAGTTTCTGCAGAATCTCTTGCTCTCTCTCTTCCTCTCTCTTTTAAAACAACCCTGCCTGCTCCTCCTTCGTAAAAGGTTGATGTTAACCGTGAGAGTTCAAATAAAATGGTGTGGTACACGTTAGTACAGGCCACATGCCTCCAAGTTTTTTTTGTAGTGGCAAGTGGGTGGAATACATATCCAGTTTGCTTAACACAAAGAATTCTAAGTACTTTGAATATTTGAGTGTAGGAATCAAAGTAGGCACACACCTCCTCATTTTGGAACATTTTCCTTCTTGCCAGCCCTCCTTAACATCTGATGTTAAGGCTCTTGGATGCTGGCCAAAAATAGAATACTCGGTGGAGATTGTTTTCTACCCTCTTTTTCAGTCTATGCATTTTATTCTCTTTCAACTGCGTTATCATTAAATTAATGTAAAGGAAGAAAATAATTACATGATAGCTCTTACATTCATCTGGAGGCTATGTGGAGAAATATAACAATGAGGAACAGGTTTTAAAAATAGGACCTTGTCCTGTAATTATGTTATTTCATTTAATCATTAAAACAAGGGTGAGGCAATTATTTTAAATCCTCATTTAACAGATGAAGAAACTGAATCTCGTGGTAAAGTTACTTTCCCAAAATTACAGAGCTTGTTCCAGTGGGGAAAACTGATATTGGAATACGTGTTTATTTGAGGCCCAAATTCCCCCATACCATACCTGTAAAAGGTGAGAAACTGTTATGTGTAAAATACTGGGTATTGATGTTCTTATTGTAATTAAACAGAAAATCCTTTGGGAAAGGCTCCAAGATTAACCTGCCTCATTTCAAATTCTCTACTCTGGAGAAAAAGGTGTTAGGTCTCCAAGTTTCAGTTGAAATCGAGTAACATTCTTAATTCTGAAACAAAACATTACGTTCTCTCACTTAACAATTTCTCCAACCCAAATAGCTGTTAACTTCAGACCTATGGATCCATGAGTTACTTGACAAATCAATTCAGATGCCTCCCAGAAACTTCAGACTCAAGTCAGGTAGGCTGCGGAATATAGTGGGTGAGGGACTCTGTCACTTGCTAATTGTGTGCCTGGGTCACTTACCTAAACTCCCTGTCCATCTGTTTCCTCATCGGTAAACTGGGGATTGTAGAGAACCTGTCTTACAAATTTGCTATGAGGCTTGGAAACTAATATGTATACACAGCACCTAGGGCTGTGCCAGGCACAGAGTTATAGCTGTGTAACTGCTTTTTCATCACCAAAATGGCCTTATTACCTTTTCCCCAAGGCCAGACCTCTTCACATGTAACTTGTGTGAAATGCACCGGTGTGCGGTTTTCCAGTGATCTAAACCATAATACTGGATTGCCCTTGATTGCCCTTGATTGCCTTTACCCCTATGTCGAATTTGTCACCAAGTCTCGTTGACTTTACCTTTATTTATTTATTTATTTTTGACTTTACCTTTATTTTATTTTCTTTTTTTCTTTTTTTTTTTTATTTGTAAAATGATATATAATACATATGCATATATGTGCATTTGTTTACATAAATGTTATTTGTTATATATATATGTATACAATTTATAGAGGTGCCTAGATTACCCAAATATTACTCAGAAACTACAGGGATTCCCATGCTCCCCGCCGCCCAGACCCCCAACAACACCC
>JAQZBX010019110.1:0-34078 GCA_029593785.1 Cabassous unicinctus
CACGGTTGCGTGAGAGACTCTTTTAAAATCTCATATTATTGACAGATATCTCCTGTTGATTCTGTTTCCCGAGAGAACCCTGACTAATACAATAACCTTGGGCTCCATGGTGGACGATGAGGTCATTGAAAGGCCTCTGGGAAAAAGGCTAGTGGTGATCGGGCAGAGAAGAGACAGATAACAAAACAAAGAAGATATATCAAGTGGATAGAGGAGGAGAGTTGGATACAAATTTAGGTCATTGCAATGTTTTGTATAAAAAAGCAGTACCACTGCTCTACTACTGTGTAACACTATTAATTACATGTAAGAGATACGTATAAATGTCAAACAAGGAACTAAGTACTTTATATAAATTATTTCATTTAAATTTTCCTACAATAATATGAACAAATTATTGTGCCCATAAATAGATGAGAAAACTGAGACTTAGGGGGAATAAAAAATTTTCCATGGTCACAGCAATGGAAGTATTTGGCAACAGGATTCAAACTAAGATCTGTTTTAGCTTATCATTACAAATGTGCACATTGTGCAACACATCTTTACATTTGTTAGCTCCTTGAATATTCACAGCATTGCAATATAGGCAAGACTTCTGTAATAAAGTATACTCATGTAAATATTATAATAATAATACAATGATATTTATTTCAATATTTCTCAAACTTTATCAATGGACAAACTGCATTGGAAGCATATGGGTGGCTGGAAGGAAACAGTTTCCTGAGCCCCACCCACAGCATGCTAATTAGAATGGATGGGTTGGGGCCCAGGTGATTCTAATGAGTCCTGAACTTAAAGAACACTTGTAGCTTGATTATTTACTACCTCTCAGGCACTGGTCTCAGCCATTGCACAGGTTTTCTCCATTAATCTTTAAAACAATTCTATGGAGAGAGAAATATTCCAGTTTACATATAAAGAAACTGACTACAGTTTCCACAGCCTGGAAGCAATGTAGACAGTAACTGAACCTACATTACTTACCTAGAGGTCAAACACTTACTCAATGTTACACCAGCTCTTTCCAGTTTGAGCAGTTTCTGATTTCTAAGACATATTTCCTACCCATCAAGCTATACAATGACAGAGTAGCTGTTGCTATATGAAAACCACAGTCTATGTACGCTCTCTCCAATGGGTAAACAACAAACCTGTTATTTGGTTAGATTATTTCGTGAGCAGGCTCCTTCATTCCTTTCTGTCTGGAAAGAATGCAAATAGCCTGGGATTATATGTGCCAGGAAAGGTGCATGGGCTACCAAACAATCCTGGTGATTTTAGGGTAAATGGCATCATTAAAGGCCACTCAGAAATGGATCCTGATGGATTGCTTTTCTTCAGAAGCAGAGCAATCTATCCATTCATTGATTTATTCCTTTAGCAGAGCATTATTGTCTTCTATTCTATACCAAGTACTATTCCAGGCATGGGAAATGTAGAAATGAATCAAACAAAAACCCATGCCTTCCTGGAGTTTATGTCTCATGGAGTTCACATCCTAAAGTAATGAAATACCAGGGCTTGTTTATTCCAAGTGTCTCTTCTTGTCTTCAGTGATTCAAAGGATTACAAGTTGGCTGGAGCACATAACAGATAATGTGAACACTCAGAGATGTCCTCTAGTTGTTTTCTCTTCCTTCACCTCATTCCTAGAAGAATCCTATGAAGATTTGGTTACAAAGGAAAATGCAAAGCTCTGGAGAAGAGATTCTTAATGAAGTATAATCCCTGAGGGAACATTTTTGAGTTATACATTGCTGTTTTGGATAACCAAAAAGATTGTGCATATATGGGACATTTAGTACATACAACACAAAGAAAATATTTGTCCTGCATCCTTGGGAGAGTACCATTTTTGAAAAATGGTCCCAAACCTGACCTCCAATGTCTTGTGAAAAAGTGTTTTATAATTATGAATTTGAAATCTATTCCATTTCACAAATAAACATATAGCATATTTCAAAGGGTTTTAATATATATATTTTTTTTCTGCAAATGCAAATACTATTAAAATTAAAAGAAGATTTTGATTTCTTTTGTTTGGCATTTTACCAAGAAATGCTCATGATTGTAGAATAAAATTGCATATGAACAAAATATATTTTTGTAAAGTTTTTATACTTCCTAAATTGCCTAAGAATTCAAAATTGAAGGAAAACTGTCATTTGTTTTGTTAGGTTGTTAGGAACATTTTTAAAAATTGTTCATCTCAGCAAGAAAATCAAACCACCAATGTAAACTTCACTCTTTGAGTCACCAATATATTTATGATGATTCTACATATATGTGTATCTGACTATTTCACTGAATTTTCCAGCAGTTAGAGATTGAAATACACATTATTTTAATTCCTGTTTTATATTTATTATGATATGATTATATTATGAAATGATTTCCTTTTAGAAAACCATTTCCATTAGAGTTAGGGTATTTCCATACATATATGTATGTATATATGTGTGTTTGTAGTTATGTGTGTATATTTATGCTAATATTCGTAGGTAGTTTACATAATTGAGATATCTTGTTTGAGAAATATAAAGCAGGCATTTAAATGTCTGTTATGTAAAGGATATTTTTTACTGTGAGAGAGTGTGTATTAATGCTACAAACAATATCAAATTGGGATATGTTGTGGTTTTTATTTTATTTTTATTTATGTACATGGCTAATTAGACATTATAAACATGCTGAATGCCAGGCAATTCATCCTTAAAAGAAGAACATTTGGTTTACTTAAGATAATGGAAAGGATTCATTTCTTGGTCTCCACTCTAATTTCTCCCTGGTTTTCAATTCTCTACCCTGGGATTTATGGTGTTTGCAACAAAATCCCCTCTACAAAAGCTGAGGAGAATTTCCGTTGTGATTGCAGAAGGGAAGAATGTCATCATCTTGGGAATCATGGGGACCTGCTTAACTCTAGGAAATCTGTGAAAATTGTCCATTTCTAGCTGAGAAATTGGGAAAAAGCTGTTTCCCTGTGTTAAAATTTACTTAACTCCTCTCCCAGTCATTTTCTCCCATAAACCACTTTGTTTAATTGAAAACATTTAACATTGCTTGATCATCTAGCAATGGAAGAAATACCATAGTTGTGGAGGCAGTGACCCAAGGATATTCTGGGGTTAGGAGAGGGAAAAACAGGTGTAAAAGGGGGGCATTTTGGGGACTTGGGGATCATCCTGAATGACATTACAATGACAGATACAGACCATTATATATCTGGCCATAACCTAAAGACTGGGAAAGAGTGTAAACTACAATGTAAACTATAATCCATGCTTAGTGGCAATGCTCTAAAAAGTGTTTATCAATTGCAATGAATGTACCACACTGATGAAAGATGTTGCTAATGTGGGAAAATGTGGGAGGTGTGGTGAGCGGGGTATATGGGAATCCCCTATATATTCTCTGTAGCATTTATGTAATCAAAGTATCTTTTTAAAAAATAAAAAAATTGAAAAATATTTTTGTTAATGCTATCTCTCCTTCAATTTTATTTTTTTAAGTGTTTATTGCTGCACTATAAAAATAAATTTATGTGTGATCCAGCACACTTATTAAATTCATTAATTCTAATAACTAATTATAGATTTTTGCTGTGTACTCAATCATAGCATTTATCAAGCTATTGGCGCTTTGTGATTTTATTGCCAACTTTTACCTTTATTTACTTCCAGCCATACTGAAAGTCATAGAATGTATAGAGGACATGAATATAAATGTTGCAACTGCTTTTCCTAGTCGTGGAATCAGTTTCAGAAGGAAGGAATTTAATGTTTCACTATTACACTAGATATTAAGAATGTCAGTTAAATAGAACAAAAATATTATAAAGAAAGTTTCAAATAAGGGAGTTCACATAGTGGATTTAAACTGCATTACTCTAATGATAAATGATGCTGAGCATCTTCTCACAGGAATAGTTTCCATCTATGTATCTCCTTTTAAGAAATATCTGATCAAATTTTTGCAGATTTTTAATTGATTTTATTCATTGTATACATTTATTGAGACTTGAGTTCATTACATTAGAGATATATGTTCTTTATTAGACAGATGTTGAGCAAATATTTTCTTCAAGTCATTGGCTTATTTCCACATTCTCTCAGGATTGTCTTAACAAAGCATACAGTTTTAAGTGTGATGAAGTACAGTATATCAACTATTTACTTTCTGGTTCATGAATTTTGTCTTTTATTTTATAAACATTGACTAACTCTTGGTTATGCATATGCTGTTCTACGTTTTCTCTAGAAAGTTTTAAAGCATTATGTTTTTCAATAATTTCTAATGTTCATATTAAGACAAGGTTAAATATGGCACATAGGATTAATCAATGTATATTGTGTGCGTGTGTGGCAAAAGGTTGTTTAATTATTTTAGTTCCATTATTTCAAAAGAACATTCTTCCTTTATGGATCTTCCATGATGTGATAGTTTGAGAATATTTTTGTCAATTTTGAAAAGATAAAGATTATATTTGTAAACTAATCTATACTACTGGGTCTAACACCCTTTTGATTATATTAGATTCACTAGATGGACCTTTGTTTAAATTTACTTTATAAAATCAATTTGGGGCTTTTAATTTAACCATATCTGTAAGGCATGACTCATGCTGAGTCCCTGTCCTCTTGGTGGGTGGATATAAACAGACACTCACTCAAGAAAACACATGGGAAGAAAGAGAGAACTTTGTTGTTTTTGATTCTGGGCCCCCAGGGAGAGATGAGCCATTCAGCTGATATAGAAAGCCCAGAAAGACACAAGCCCTATGCCAAGGGAGAGAGGAATCCCTGATAGACAAGCCCTATGCCAGCCTGTGGCTGAGATGGGGAACAAACTGGGCCATGATACCTCAGGTAGAAGAGAAAGCTCAGGAAGGAGAGACTAGGCAAGTTGGTCGAAACCATCTTGCTTCAACATGTGGCAACTGGCTTGGTGAGAAAGCAACCTTGAGTTGGACTCCTTAGGGCCTTGTAACTATAAGGTTTTACATCAAATAAATACCCTTTATAAAAGTTAATAGATTTCTGGTACTCTGTGTCAGCATTCCTATGGCAAACATACATTTGGCATCTTTGTTGAAAGTCAACTAAGTATATTTGATTGAATCTATTTTTGCACGCCCTGTACAATTCCATGGAGCTAGATGTATATCTTGTCACCAGTACATTGTCTTGCATATTTTTAGTTTTATGATAAGTTCTATAATCAGATTATCTGTCTTCCAAATTAATTCCTTCTCTAAATTCTTGTAACTATCTTAGTTCCTTTGCTTTATCTTTTCATTTGTAGAAGCAGCTTTTCAGTTGTGACAAAAAATGCTTGCTTAACTTTAATTGGGTTTGCACTGAATCTGTAGCAAAATTTGGGATTGCAGTTAATTAATTGATTGACTGTTTCCAAGTGCTCTGCCTACCAGTATCTCCTTCCTTCCTTCCTTCCTTCCTCCCTCCTTTCCTTCCTTCCTTTCTTCCTTCCTTCCTTTTGTCCTTAATTCAAATCTGATGATGAACATTCCCTATCTAATTAAAAATCCTTGCGTAGGAGACCAAGGCATACATATATTTTTGACACGTTTCCTAGAGCTTCTCATATACATAACAAGTTAGTGGACTATAGGTTATTATATGAAAACTCCAGGACCTGAAAACACTGTATATTATTCAAAAAGTTGGAACATTAACTCTGCCAGATCTCTAATAGTCTAATGTTCTGTCATATAACATGTTGCAGTTAACTGCATACGGCCATATCCCTCCTCCTAATATTTCCTATTCCTGAGTTACATGATAATTTTCTATTTGTATTTTATTAATATCTCTCCTTTGTAAATCACATTCAGTTTAAATTTATCTCCCATTCCATTATAAGTGTAACTCTCTAAATTTTAAAGGACAAATAACTAATTTATATTAATCAATTATAAATTCTGTCCAAGCTAATGCTTTCATATTATTTCAATATATGCATTTTTACTGGATTTTGAGCATTTTAAGCAGTTTCAATTCTCAAGAAGAGGAAACTTGATTTCATGGAATTTATGTTTTTAACCTGTGTCACCTTAGTTCATTAATATCAGATCAAGAATTATATCCTTTAACATTAGATTTGATTTCAAGTTCAATTTCATATACATTTTCCACTAAAGGATCAGTTCTTTACCAGGGGTTGAAATTCATGTATGTTATCCTTTTTTATCATAAAGACCATTAGTCCCAAACCATTCACATGTTTTCTACAGAAAATAAGCAACCAACCAACCAAACAAACAAACAAACGTGTCCTTTCATGTCTCAGAAAAGAGTTAGTGTGTTTTCTCCCTGGAAAATTCCTTCTGGACTTCAAGAGTAACTCAAGAAGCTAATAAAATAATCCAAACGCATAATATTCAGAGTATACTTTAATTGAGTCAGCAATTCTTTTCCATAGATAAGAAGAATTGTTTTTTATTACTGAAACTATTTTAGAAAGTGTAATCCTGACTCTCAAACTACTGAGTTTAATACATTGATATTACATGCTTTAGTATTTAAATTTGATATAGTTGATTCTAGTTAACTAATGTTGTATTAAAAAATTGAAATGCATGCCTGGACTTTTCAGGGAAGATAAAGGCTGAAATAGGAATTCCTCTCTATACATTTAGGTAAATAGAATTACAATGAGAAATTTGTTTTAATTTTCTTGATGGAATATGATGGAATAGGGGAAGTAGAAATAAGACATTTTAATAAATGGAAAGAAAATTATATTATAACCAGTCACTTAATATATGTCAGTTTGAGTACAAATTTTTTTCTCATTAAGTTATCATAATTAATTTAAATTATATTTTACTAGTTAGCTAAATGAATTAGAACCCACTTCAGTTGGTTTGTTCTGAATCTCATGCATATTTCCGTGCTTTAGTAAGCTTAATTGTGTTATATATGAATAAAAAAAGCTGACAAGTTTAATTGTATTTTTCCTAGGCAATGATTCTAGAATTTTGGTATGTCACAATGGTATTATATATGGTTCAGAGGAAATAGCTTATAGTGTGGAATCAGAGAAATTTAGCCTGGAATCCTGGCTCTGTAAATAACTATGTGAGTTTTGTCATGTATTTCTATCAGGGAATGAGTTACCTCATATATACAAGGACTTCAATATTTTGAGCTTCCCAATAGCTATGTACATAATGCAAGGTAATGGACACAAAATTCCAATCCATTAATAGCTACTTAATAATACATGGTAATGCTATCATAGATTTCTTTCTTCTAAAGTTTGATGTTGTGAAACTGTTCTCATGGGTAACTGATACTTTGTTTTCAGACTATATGAGAGTTGAGGAAATGGTTTTCTCAGAAGCATTATGTATTTTTTTTTAATTTATGATCTACTCAATATTTTGCTTTCCATCCTTATCCTGTTACAGAAAAATCAGCTACACATAAAAACAGCCAGTCTAATATCCTGAAATATTACTTAAGAGAAATTCCAGTGTGAAGATCAGCTTGATGAAGTCACTAAGTGTCATGTTTTTCTCTATCATGTTCTCCAGTTCCATGTATTGAAGTAGATAATTTCTCTAATGGGACATATTTGTGTATGTTATACTTTCAATCATAAATCACTTTCTAATCTACAGACAGAATCAGAGACATCAACAGTTGTCAGGAAATTCTATCATCAAGATTTTCAAGAAAGCTAAAGGTAAAAAAAAAACTTATTTACTGACATAGTAAAGGCGGAATGTAATGAAATGTATGAATTTTTATGGTACCTTAAAGTATTGAATAACAAGCTTCTTTGCATTTAATCTCAATAGAATTCCTTTTACGTACTTAATTGATTTAATTTTGTATAGTTAGTGCCATGTAACAAGCATATATATAATTAAAAGAAGAAACACTTCGCTTATGTTTTGAAGCCCAATCATTACCCAATGTTTTAAAGATAAAAGTTGATTTTTGTAACTCCCCATTGATTGTGTTTCATATAAATAACATTTGTTACATTTCAATTTTATGCACTCTAAACATAAAATTATTACAAAATAATTTTATGCAACTCATAAGTACTGTGCCATGATACCCTGTTCATATATTTGAGCAATTTGAGTCTAAAAGTTTTGTTCCATTTTAATATTCTTTTAGTTGGAACGATGGAGTTACTTATGCAAACTAACACTATCCCTAATTCTTAAATCAAAGATTTTAATACAGGGTCTTAGAGGCCAAATATAAAGTTCTTACCTTTTGAAAATTGTTATCTTCTCTCATAGATGGCAGAGAAGTGAAAGTTAGAGCTGTGATGTATCTGAAATTTCTCTTATGTACGTCAGTCAAGTATACTTTGTAATGGACTATTTTTGAAGACTTCCTACTGGTATATTTTTTCAAAATGTATTTGAGTATCTTTATTTCCTTTCACTATAGAGTTAAAGAGAGAGAAAAAGAGAGAGAGAAAGAGAAGAGAGAATGTGTAGTTGAGAGAATGAATGAGGACTATTATTAATAGAAATATGTATTTGATGATGCACAATGCATTAAATCATACTTATATTATAAATTGATTTATGTTATTTCATTAATATAGCAATTCAAACTACAATGGAAATTATTATATTTATATGTATGTTCTTCTATGAGTAATTTGTATTATGTTTGGATTTGCACAGAAATCAGAAATTACCTTAATTATATATATATATATGTTTTATATTTGAATTATCTAATGATCAAATGAGCAATTTTAGTTCCCTTGCCCCATATTTACATTGCTATTTGCTCTTATTTGTCTTCCACATAGATACATGGATGTGATAACCTTTCTTGTTGAAAATGACTTATGACTTTCTTCTCCTTCTAACTGTAGTTTTAAACAGATTTCTTCATTCTCTTCTTGATAGGGAATCTTGAAATGTCAAAACTGTGGTGTGCTTCAAATCATGAATAAAATCATTTGTAAGTCACCGAATGCAGCCCATCCCAGTGCACAGCAGGTATTTTATTCCATTAAACCCTGGAAAACACAGATGCCAATTAATTAAGAATGAGTCAAACACTTCAGTCTATATAGTAGTAAAGTAAAAACAAATGTCATTATTCTGGAATATACTGCCTAAATACATTGGACCCATTACTTTATTTCCATCATTGAGGCATTCTTTCCAGATGTCATTACCTTGGTAACATTTTGTTTTTGTATTTTGTTTAAACATTTTTTTTGGTTATGCACTTTTCACTTTTTCTAATATAGGTTTTTTAACAGAGAAGTTGTGCACTTACAAAGCAAGCATGCATTATGTGCAGAATTCCTATACATCACTCCTCCACCAACAGTTTATATTGTAGAGAAATTTTGTTAGACATTATGGAAGAACAACATCAGACTATTACAACTAACTATGGTCCATAGCATACATTTGCTATAATTTTTCCATACACATATTATTATTAGCACCATGTATTAGTAATGTACATTTGTTTTCATTCATAAGTGAATGTTCTCAAATTTGTACTGTCTGGAATATCCATCTCAGTCTTTGCTGAAATAATGAGAAAGTGCATAGAGAATTACAATTACTTGAAGAGACAAAATGAACAACTTGTTATGCTTTCAAGAAAGAAAACTGAAAACAAGAAAAAAAAAGATATTACACTGTCTTTCATGGTACACAAGATGCATTTACATTGAGAATAATTTCAGATGCCTTTTTAAAAATTACTCCAGAGGACCTAATGGAACAATAATTGCCAGGAAAGAACACAAAATATGGTTTGGTGTGAAATGATTTTCCTGAAAGAGAAGTTGAAATTTATGTCTAACATTCTAGTTTTAGACACATGGGAATATTTTTAAATGACGTAACTTTCACCTTGATTTTCTCCTTTACGTTTAACACCATCTTATGATGTATAAGTGATTACTTCAATTTTTAAATTATGATCATGTAAGTAAAGGTATTACATGCTGATTGTAGAAAATTTCAAACTAGGATTCAGGTGTTACAATCTACTGTAACATATTTGGATTCAGAAACCTTGATATTCATTTTTAACAGAAAACAATCCACTGGAATTAATTAGTTTTCTGTTTTAACATGACAAATTCAGACAACAAATGTATGAAACCATGACTTCCTTTTATATGTACAGGGAACTGCATCCACCTGGGCCCAATTTCTTCACCGATATCTATCTATTCACTGCCTATTACCATATGTCCTTCCAAGAAGTGGACATGGGGATATAACTGTGTGACTTCTGTTTCACCAGATATTGTCTTGCAGATCTATACGTATAAACTGTGATGTCAGATCTATCATCAGATTTGGATACCTATAGGATTCCGTGGAAGAATGTGACTGAAGTCACCATATTTATACTGATGGGCTTCACAGATAAAATTGAGCGGGAGGTCTTATTTTTTATTATTTCTAGCAGCTAATCTTTTTACTTTTATTGGAAAATTGGGACTAGTTTTATTGGTTACTGAGGATGTCCAGCTTCACAACCCTATGGACTATTTTCTGAGTGTGTTTTCATTCTTGGATGCCTGCTATTCTTCAGGTGTCACCTGCATAATGCTAGTCAATTTCCTGGGTAGAAATAGAGCTATTTCATTTCTTGGATGTGCAACACAGATTTTTCTCATGATTTTTTTTTTGGAAGCACAGAATGCTTTCTCTTGGCTGCAATGGCTTATGATCGCTATGAAGCAATCTACAATCCTCTGCTGTATTTAGTTAACATGTCACCATGAGTCTATGTGTCACTCATCATTGCTTCCTATGTTGGCAGATTTTTGCATGGTATTTTACACACAGTGGTGACTTTTAACCTTTCCTTCTGTGCATCCAATGAAATTAGACATGTGTTTTGTGACATCCCTCTACTCCTTGCTATTTCTTGTTTTGACACTTACATCAACCTCCTTCTAATTTTCTATGTTGTGGGCTCTATTGAGATAGTTACTGTATCTATAGTCCTGATCTTCTATGGTTTCATTCTGATGGCCATTCTGAAGATGCGTTCTGCTGAAGGGAGGAGATAAGCCTTTTCCACCTGTGGCTCTCATCTAACTGGAGTGTCAGTTTACCATGGGACAATCCTCCTCATGTATATGAGGCCCAGTTCTAGCTACGCTTCTGATAATATGACATTGTCTATATTTTACAATATTGTGATTCCCATGCTGAATCACATCATCTACAGTTTGAGGAACAAAGATGTAAAATAGGCAATGAAAGAAATATTTAAGAAAAACTCGTTCATCATAACATACATTTTTGGCATTGAATCAAACTGAAAAGAACTCTGGGTGTCAGTACATTTTTTAATGGTGAGATTTGTGAGTTGAAATTGCCTTAATTTTAGCTAATATATCATAAAATATTTTCAAATAAATTACTAAATAGCCTTCCTGTGCAACTTTTTATACAAATGGATAAACTTTCATCTATATGTTTAATATTTGAATATATTTAATGTTTGAATATATTTACATTATACATTTATTGAAGTACTCATATTGCTGTATTTAGTGATGAATAATTAGATTTACATTTTTTATAATCAAATCAGAGCTGATGTCTTCAGGGAATGATGTCTTCCTATATTCTCACATTTTTCATAGAATTTCCTCTGCCTTCCTTATGAATTTAATGATAATCTGAAATCCCTGGGAAGGTTTATCCTCTAGTTAACTCACTTGCTCATGTGCCCTCCCATATCCAGATCCATCCAGGCTCCTGGACACATTTCTGTACTATTTGTCTCAACACCATAGATTTTTATTCTCTTATTAAATTCTTTCCTTTCCACTTTTCAATTACTTATATTGATTATACCTCTTTTGAAACTCCCCAAGTATACTGACACTATGAAATAATATTTACAGAGATGGTAATTAAGGATCTGGAAAGACAAAATTATAACTTAGAGAAAAATCTACAACTGGCTACAGGATGTAGATGTTCCAGTCTTAAATGGTCCTCCATATTTCAGGGTTTCTATAACGCTGAGATATTGACCTTAGTTTATATCTCTACTTTTACCCTCTATGTTTGAGGAATGACTTTGTATTTGTTATTGTTTCTCAAATTTACCCATAATCAACAAGGTAGATGATGAAAATAATTTTCATTTCAGGTCACATTTTACTTTATTTAATTTGGTTTCTAATTATGTTCATTTCAGGCTTCCTTAGGAGTAAAAATATATTTTCTCAATGAAAATGACTCTTTTCCTACCAGTGATGCTTGTCTTTTGAATTCACTTAAACAATCTCCTTAAAACAAGTAGTCAAAGCAATCTTTTAACAATTAATTCTTAACTGTGAATTTTAGATCCAAACCAAGAATTTTCAGAACCTCATTTTTAATCTGATAGTTATGCAAAGAAGACTCATATACCTCTATTGGGTCAAACAAAAATTTCATAGCAGAATATGTTCAGTGTATTCCTCTAAACGATACTGCTGGTTTCTAGACCTACATGTAGAATTTTGAAATAGCCACTATTGTCCTGATAGCAAGGTAAATATCTAAAATCAACTCTTCTTAGATCTGTTAGAAATGGGGTCACAAAACAAATCACTACTCCAAAACTGGAAAGAAATTCAGATACAGAAATTTAGTTTATCAGGAATAGCAATAGGTAGAAGTACTTAAAGGGGACATATTTCAATTTATTTGCAATTTAATTAAATATTAAAATTGAAAATTAAATTTATTTGCATTCATAATTGTGTGTGGACTCACTTGAGAAATAAAAAACTTCTGGAGGCCCAGGGTTAGGGGGACTCTCACACTTTTTTGCATTTTGCCTCTGCAAATCCCCAAACATCTTCTCTTCATAGATGGTGGAAAAATTCCATTTTATCTCTATCTGGAGGTAGGGAAAAGAAGCCGTTTAAAATATCCACAAGGAATTCTGTTTTTCATAGTAAAGGCCTATCTTTAAAGGACAGTATTTTACCTGAGCTCAACCAAACTGTGTTTTATGAAAGCCTAACTTACCTGGGAGGACATAGATGCCCAATACAGATCCCTCTGTCATTTCCCTCTTCTTACATAAGAGATAAATATAAACTTGATAATCATTTGTGAAAATCATAGTCAAATGACACAGTCTAATTAAAAGAGTGAGACATTATCATAGGATTATAGAACATTTACTTCTCCCCACAATGTACGACAGATTAATAGTGTTACTGTATGTAAGAATGGGTTACAACTATTAAGAATGCAAGGCTCAGCCCCAATATAAGAAGGAATCCTTAAGGAAACCCAAAAGACAACTGAGCCAGACAAAAGAAGCAAAAAAGAAATTTTTGCTACTGAAACTTGCAGCTAGAGGAAACAATAATACACTCTAACTCTTACCCAGTAAACGTAAGACCTAAAGTAAAAAGTTTATTTGACTCACTTGACTTCACCTGATATGTCATGTCTGGGTTTCAACAATAAATCACAAAGTATGTTAAAAGGGAAAAAACAATCTGAAGATCAGGGCAATATCATACCCAGACTCTGGTTTTTCAGAGATGTTGGAATGATCAGATGAAAGATTTAAAGAATTTGCTAGGAGCTATAAAGGAAAGAGTGGACATCACACAAAAACTGATGGGTAGAAGTTAGCATGAGTAAGATTCTGGAGTAGGATATATATGGCCTCCAGCCCCCTTGGACCAGTGAAAATAGGTAAAATTTGCCAAAATTATCTTCCCCCAAACCTTGGAAGACCATCAAGTTTTGACAATTCCTCAACAAATGTGAAAATAGGAGGGAAAAAATCTTAGGTAGGTTGAAAGCCATAGAACAAGTTTGTTTGTTCTGGTACCCCGACCCCTAGGTTCTGCAGGGAAGCTTGTATGCCCCACAGCAGTGGTCCATGCACATACAGTTGAGGGTCCCACAGTGGGTGCACCTTAATTAAAATTTGGATGTCTTTGTACATCAGCCCCTACTGGCTCTGTGGAATACTGAATCAGGGGCCATGTCTGGATCCCATAACATGGGATTTACTTGTGACTGAGAAGTGGCACAGAAAAGTATATATTAATTTCCATTAGGAAAATAGTTGCAAAAATCTTCAACAAATTCTAGGAAATTGAATGTAACTGCATATTTAAAAAATTACATACCATGTCCAACTAAGAAGTATCTGAGGAATGTAAGAATGGTTCAACATAAACAAATTCAAAGTAATATACCACATTAATACATGAAGGAAAAATTACATTATGATATCAATTGATGTAAAAAAGAATTTGTCAAAACATAATGCTATTTTATGATAAAATCACTTGGCAAAATTAGGATAGACAGCAACTTTTTCAGTACAATAAATGGCATCTATGAAAAGTCACAGCTATCATTAAGCTGTGTAGTGAAATCCTGAAGGCCTTTCCCCTGAGGTTAGGAACAAGACAAGAATGTCTGATTTACCCAACGATAAAAGAAAGTCTTTAGGATACATGGTACAACACTGTATGAATGAATAACAGTGAAATAAGCCAGACCCAAAAATATACACATGGTATAATCTCACTTATATGAAATGGTTAGAATTTACAAATTCACAGAGACAGCTAATAGATTACAGGTTACCAGGGGCTGAGTTGTGAGGGAAATGGGGAGTTATTGCTAAATCAATGCAGTATTTGTGGTTGAGGTGATACAAAAGTTTAGTAATGGATCACAGTGATGGCAGCACCATATTGAGAATACAATTAATACCTTTGAATTGTATCCTTGAAAGTGGTTAAATTTTGATGTATGTGTATCTTTTTATAATAAAAAGGCAGAAAATCAGAGGAGGGCATGTAAATAGAAAGATGGGCATTCTAAGATAGAGTCAAGAGGGAATGCTAGATATTAAAAAAGAAAAAAAAAACCTGTAACAAATAAATAATGCCTTTAATGGGATCATCAGATAATTGGACATGGTCAAGGAAATTATCAATGAGCATGAACCTATATCAATTGAAACTTCCCAAACTGCAAAGCAAAGACAAAATAGACTTAAATATGCAACAGAATATTGAAGGACGGTGGGGCAATAATAAAAGATTTAATACATCTGTAATGGGGAAAACCAGAAAAAGAGAAATAAATGGGGAGTGGAAATATTAATGGCTGAGAATTTTTGAAAATTTCAGACAGACACTAAATGACAGATCCTGGAAGCACAAAGAACACCAAACATGATAAATATTTTAAAAATCTATTTTTAAATATTTTATTATATTAAACCTGATGAAAATCTAAAACAAAGAGAAAATCTTGTAAAAAGTTAGAATTGAAAAAAACAACTTGTGTATAGAGTGTAAAATAAAAGTGTAGATGTGAGCACTGTGTTATTTACATGATTTTTCTGTAAACCAATAACTTATCTAATTTAAAACATTTAAAATTTAGAACATATTTCCATGGCCTATGTATTATATTTAAATGAGGTAATCTATCTAAATTGCTTCACACAGTGCCCTGAAGATAGAATCTGTGAATAAATGCTGGAAACCTCTGTTAAAGAAGAGTACAATTATAAAAAAGCAGTATTATACAGTGTAATAAATGTTCCATACAAGTGTTAGGTGTTGGTGGTGGGGTGGTGTATGGGAATAATGTATTTTATGCATGATTGTTCTGTAAACCCACAAGTTCTCTCATAAAAGAAGTTTTAAAAAGGCAAGTGGATGTCAAATAATATATCATGCTAACACTAATGAAAAGAGCAGGGGAGATTGTGGGAACATGGCCTATGGAGTAGGCAGATAAAGCTCAGCTCTCACTAAAACAACTGAAAGGGACCAAAGGGTTCTCTTGGTTACCTGCTTTAGGATACAGCAGACCAGGACACTGCTTTACAACTCCCAGGAGAGTCGAGAACAGAAAGAAAGAGGCTGAAACAGCAAGCTGAGAGTTGTTCATCCTCCAGATGAGGCCTCTGGGAAAGGCTCCCTTCCCCCATCCCAGAGCTATTGAGTAAGGGTAAAACTCCTGGTGAGTTGTATCTGACTGAGAGGAGAGCAGACTTTTCCTCCCTGCCAGCACCTTTAGATATATATAAAGCAGGAGGGTGCTCTGGGTCATCTAGGAGAGTACTGGAAAGATAAGGAAGCCTAAGAAATATCTTGAGTTTCTCACCCTGTGGTTGGAAGCCACACATATACCCCACCCAGGACAAAGACCTTGGGGGGCCGCCAGCTCCCTCCTCCAAATGGAGAGTAAGGGCAAACTCTCTTGGAAGAGGAGGGGTCTGTGAGGGTGGAGAAAGGTTTATCTGCAGTTAGTTTAGCCAGCCGAACCCCCAGTGGTGTCAGAAGAGCCAAGACTATGAAGACCTTGGAGGATAATGTACAGAAGCATCTACAGTATCTTCTATTAGGAAATTATTTCATGAACTTCACACCCAAAGCATGGGCAATGAAAGAAAAAATAGATAAATGGGACCTCCTCAAAATTAAAAACTTTTGCACCTCCAAAGAGTTGGTCAAGAAAGTGAAAAGGCAGCCTACCAAATTGGGGAAAATTTTTGGTAACCATATATATGATAAGAGCCTAATATCTAGCATACATAAAACTAACTATAGATCTATCATATGATGCAGTAATTCCACTGCTGGATATATACCCAGAAGAACTGAAAGCAAGGACATGAACAGATATATGCACACCAATGTTCATAGCAAATTCAAACTACAATGTTGGGAATGTTCTTTTGGCAATATGACAAGGAAAAGTTACTTGTTTAGAGTGTTGGATGTGGGGGTATTTGGGACAGGGCACACCTGAGATAGGCTTCTCTGGAGTGTGCAAGTGATCATTTTGTCATAGTGTATTGTGTCAGTGGATGGAAACCCACATAATGGGCAAGAAGGTGTTGGAGGCCCACTATGTTCTCAAACAGAAGGGTGGGAGTCTCTCAAGGGCATGGATAGTGCCTAATAGGGGAGGACAGACCAGTATGTCAAGCCCTCATTGTTGTTGCAAGTAACTATGAATCTTGCCCTTCAAGGAGTGAAGCCTGGTCGTCGCCGTGGGTTCTAAGGGGAGAGTGAGGGAAGAATAGAATAGATGGAATGGGGGCATTTTAGGGGTGATGGAAGTGTTCTACATGATCATGCAATGATGGATACAGGCCATGTTAAATTTCATCAAAATTTATAAAAGTGTATGGTCCAAAAGGTAAACCATAATGTGAATGATTGACCATGGTTAGTAGCATAATTATTAATTTATAATCAGTAGAAATGTTTCAATATTTGTATATCAGTAGTAACAAATGTATCATCCACATGTATTTATATATCATTTTACAAATATTGGTATGTATTGTGAAAAATTTGATTTTTACCCACAATAAAAAAATAAAAAATTAAAAAAAAAAGGTATTAATATGGGAAGGTGGAAAAGGGAGGCTGTTGGGTATATGATAGTGCCCTGTATTCTATATGTGACTTTAATATGACCTAAAACATCTTTGAAAACAAAATGAAAAAAAGCAAGACACTGGGAAATAAATGGAAGAAAGTGCCATTGTACATACAGGACAGCAGATATTACAGTAATGAAAGGCAAAATGTCAAAAAAAATTTTTTTAATTATTTTTCATTTTTTAAATATCCCAATCTTTTAATTTAATTTAATTTTTAGTGCTTTTAAAATTTTATGTATTTTATTTCTTATATTTAAACTTACCATTATTATTTCATTTTTCTATTAATTGTATTTGGTTATATTAAAGGCTTCATTTTTGAAAAAGCTTTACATCACAGGAGGGTTAAAACTGGGGTGGGGGAGGATCATTAGTGTAGGCTGTCAGTGATGGGGGTTACATGAGAGGAAGTTCACCTGGGCATATATATAAGGTTTATAAATATGTTCCAATGTTCACGGGACATTGTCACAGTGAGTGGAGACTCACTCAATAACTGAGAGAATATTGAATTCCCATCCTGGAGAGCTTGGCCAAGAACCTCAGCAGAGTTGCAAAACCTACTCTCCAGTTCATTGGACTCACCCAAGACACTAAAAAGAAGGTAAGGATTGACAACCACCATACCAAGGAAATGAGAGAGCTGACAACCGCAAGCAAGATAGTCCTATCCATCGACTGTATGGGATTGAAGCCTCCTCTCAATTAGAGGTGGAGTTGACATCACCATCCCAGAATCCTCAGGATTGTGGAATGAGCTGTGGGCTAGAGTGGACTTACTGGTATTCTACTATAGACGTATTGTGATTCTAGCATTGGATAAAATCACAACATTGTGTGGAAGCAGTGACCACTGAAGTCTATGGGAGTATGGAGAGGGAAAAACAGTTGTAATATGAGGGATTTCTTGGTACTTGGGAATTGTCCTGAATGACATAGCAATGACAGATATAGGCCATTTTATATCATCACATAACATGCAGAACTGTATGTGAGAGGGGATAGACTACAATGTGAACTATGGTCCATGCGTGGCAAAGCCCCAGGATGCGTTTATCAATTGCAATGAACGTGCCACACTAATGATGGTTGTTTATGTAGGAGGGTATGGGAGTTTTGGGGAGTAGGGTATATAGAAATCCCTATATTTTTTGTGCAACATGTATGTAATCTAAGTATCTTTTAAAAAAGGAAAAAGAAAAGGAAAGAATGCAAGATTTAAAAAAGATCAGATAGCATATACATTACCTATATCTTAATCAAATATTACTGTATCCTAGTATGAATTTTGAAAAGAATATTTGCACATATTTCCAGATTCTCTTTAGGGCCTTTTTCTCCTCTGTTCCCCAAACTGAAGATCATGGGATTCAGCATGGGTATTACCAATGTCTAACTTACAGAGTTCATTTTATCAATATTAAAGTATTGACTGGCTTTGGGCTGCACTTTCTTAAAGAATAGAGTTCCATTGAATACCACCACCACAGTCAGATGAGATTCACAGGTGGAAAGGCTTTATGCCTGCCCTCTGCAGACTTCATCATAAGGATGGATGTAAGGATCAATATGTAGAACACAAGGATTATCAGAACAGATGGCATTAAATTAAAAGCTGAAAAGATGAGTATTATTAATTTAGCTTCCCCATGTGTTTGAGCAGAACCAAGATATAAAGAGCAGACTATCACAATAGAATTGCCTGATTACATTATAGTCACAAAATGATAATATGAAAATTTTTATGATGATCAGTAGAAACACAAAAATACTTCACAGATAAATTATTTCCAGTAAATAACATGCTGTTTGTGACATGACTGTGTAGTATAGAGGGTTAAAAATGATCACATCATGGACATAGGCCATTGCTGACTAAGAGTTTGTTCTTTTTTTGAATCTCAAAAGATTATGTTCTTAAAGTAATCTCTTCCTCTTGGTGTGCAACCCTTTGATTACATTAGATTTACTTTAGATCGCTTGATTAGATTGATTTTGATTGAACTATATCAATGAGGTATGACACATTACCCTGAGTTTTATATAAAAGGAGACACAGAAAGAGAGACACAGAGAGAAAGGAAGCTGCCATGTTGCTCCTGTCATGTGAGAGATAGGTCTGAGGGAAACAGAGTGTCCCTAAGAGGTAAGAGATCCCTGAGTCTGGATCCTGCAGAGCACAGAGGCACTGAAAGAGGCCCTGGAGAGGGGGCCCATGGAGCAGTTTTAGGTTGAGAAGACAACTCCTGCTCATTTGCCTGATCATTCACAATTGAACTCCAGGAGATGGTGAGCCTTGTGGGAAGGCAGGAAACTTGGCACAGATTGCCCAACATCTTGCCTCACCACTTGGCATGATGCTATGATCACCAGTAGCAAAATTTGTTAAGAAAGCATCTCTGATGGTGCCCTGTTTTGGGCTTTTCATGGCCTCAGAACAATACACTTTTATTCCAAATAAATCCCTTTCATAAGAGCCAAATCATTTCTGGTACTACACATCGGCAGCCCTGTGGCAAACTAAGACACTGGCAGAAAAAAAAAATCACTAGTTATACTAAAGAAAGTGATTTGGATAGCACACCAATGAAAGGAGACTGTATGCTGACCTGCAAGAAAATTAAATGGCATTTTGGGGTCCACACCTTTTGAATAAACAAGGTTAGTGGAGGCCAGACGTCTGAGAAAAAAATACATGGTTGTTTATAGCCTGGAGTCTATTATGGTAAGAATGATCAAGCCCAGGTTATCCACAATTATGCCCATGTAAACAATGAGGAATAGCCCAAATAATGGAATTGTCAGCTCAGGGACATCAGTGACTCCCATTAGAAGCAATTCATTCAAAATTGTTAGATTGAGTATATCCATCCTGTCCATTCAAAAACCCATTCTGAGAAAAGTTATAGAATGATCATTTACACTCATTATTTTCATTACATACATAAATTTATAATATTTATATAATATTTATATTATATATTTATAAAGTTTATAATATTTATATTTGCATACATATGATATATATATCTCATCACTTTGCCTTTCAAATATTTCACCTGATTGGATGAGACATCTCTCATTGCTGAAGACAATCTCCTCAGGTAACTGGAGATGTAATCAATGATACATACAATCAATTTATAGATCACTTAAGTCCATGAAATATCCTCACATTAACAATTAGGCCAGTGTTTTCATGGCCAAAAAATTGGCACCATTGAAGCAAAATTGACACATGAACCTAGCAATTGCAGTCCACCACTTGTCAACTTGGCAGTCATAACCATAATTAAAATACAATAACTGACATCTAAAATATAGTAACAGACTTTTTTTCATATAACAATACTTAACTATCCTGTGTGAAACTGGAAACAAATTAAATCACTCCAGGATGGGGGAGAGGTCCTTGGGTAATATTCACTGTTAAAATTGTTGTCCTATAACTTAAATTTTACAACATTAGGTGAATACAACTTATGTCATATGATAAAGGGATAAGATAGGGAAGAAAAAACAAAGATATTTCCTTTTTGTACATATACAAACATATTCTTAAGAAAACAAGGAAAATATTCATAACAATTACAGTCTTCCTTTCTGTTACTTTCACATGGTCTTAGTTCATATTTATCACAACCTTCTTCCACTACCCATTCCAAGCTCCCTTTACCTCATCAAGCACCTCAGATGTCCATGGTTCTTTGCCTGGTGGAGTGATCCTAACCGTGATTCCTTGATTTGCATATTTCAGAAGTTTCTAGGTAATTGGTGGTCCTGCCTGAATTGAGTTGTGTCAGTTTTCCATTGACTTTTATCATAGATCATGGCATTACTAAAAGAAGCCCTTGGAGATCTCCTATATTCCAGGCAAACTCTTCTTTACCTCCATTGTGTAGATGAAGTCTGTGGCAGTGTGAAGCTTTTGTGCACCCCAGGAAATCCTGTTCTTAAAGCTAATCCATTCCTATGCATGTTAACCTATTGTAGGTGGGAACTTTTGAATAAATTACTGTGGTTAAGGACCTTTTTATACTTATGTTTAGAGATGACTTAGCTTTCTTACATTAGATTTACCCTAGGTTGGGTTTCTTATTTTAAAAAATAATTTTGTTAATGCTATCTATCCTTCAAGTTTATTTTCTAATTTTTTATTATTGTGCTATAGAAATATAGTTGATTATTCTAAGTTTATGTATTATCCAACACATTTATTAAATTCATAAATTCTAATAACTGATTTATAGACTTTTTGCTGTGTGCTCAATCAAAACATGTATCACGCTGGTAGCAGTTTGTGATTTCATTTCCATCTTTTACCTTTTATTTCCTTCCTGCTATGCTGAAATTCATAGAATGTACAGAGCACATGAATATAAATGTTGCTATTGTGTTTCATTGTTTGGAATCAGTTTCAGAAAGAAGGAATTTCATGTTTCACTATTACACTAAATAATAAGAATGCCATTTGAACAGAACAGAAATACTTGAAGGAAACTTTCAGATAAGGGGGTTCATATAGTGGATTTAAACTGCATCAATCTAATGAAGATGCTGAGCATCTTCTCATGGGGATAGTTGCCATTATTGCATCTCCTTTGCGAAATGTCTGATGATATTTTTGCAGATTTTTAACTGATTTTATTTTTTCCTTCATTTTATTGAGATTTGGTAGTTCCTTATACATTCCAGATACATGTTCTTTATCAGACAGATGTTTAGCAAATATTTTGTCCAAATCACTGGCTTGTTTCCACTTTATCTCAGCAGTGTCTTTCACAATGCATAAAATTTTATATGTGATGAAGTACAATACATCAAATTTTTCTCTTATTGTTCATGCATTTTGTCTTTTATTTTAAAAACATTGACTGACTCTTGGTTATGAATATGCTGCTCTACATTATCTCTAGAAGTTTTAAAAGCTAAGGTTTTTCAATGGTTTTCAATGTTTAAATTAAGACAAGCTTAAATATGATGCAAAGGGTTAATCAATGTATTTTGTGTGTGTGTTTGTGGCAAAAGGCTATTCAATTATCTCAGTCCCATTATTTCAAAAGACTATTCTTCCCCAGTGGCTCTTCCTTGGTGTGACAGTTTGATATTATTTTTTGAATCCCCAAAATATAAAGATTACATTTGTAAACTAATCTACTCTTATGGGCCTACCACCCTTTTGATTATATTGGATTCAGTAAAGGGGCTTCTTATTAACTTACTTACCAATTTAGGGCTTTTGATTAGACCATGTCAGCAAGGCATGACTCAGTGTGAGTCCCTGCCTCCTTGATGGGCAGATATAAACAGACAATCACTCAGGAAGACACAGGGTATGGGAAAGAGAGTTCTGTCACATTTGATCTTGGGGTCCTGGGGAGAGATGAGCCATTCAGTTGATAGTTTACAGCTGATATAGAAAGCCCAGAAAGACACAAGCCCTATGCCAAGGGAGAGAGGAAGCCCTATGCCAGCCTACAGCTGAGACGGGGAACAAGCTAGGCCCATGCAGCCTCAAGTGGAAGAGGAAGCCCAGGAAGAAGAGACTGGGCAGAGATCAGAAACTATCTTGATACAACTTGTGGCAACTGACTTTGGTGAGAAGGCAATCTTGAGTTGGACTCTTTAGTGCCTTGTAATTGTTAGCTTTTACACCAAATAAATACCCTTTATAAAAGCTAACAAATTTCTGGTACTTTGTATCAGCACCCCTTTGGCAGACTGACACATTTGGCATCTTTGTTGAAAGTCAATAGATATTATTTCAGTGAATCTATCTGCATGACCTATTCAATTCCATGAATCTAGATGTATACCTCATCAGCAACACCACATTCTCTTGTTTATTTTTAGTTTTATGATAAATTTTGTCATCAGATTATGTGTCTTCTGATTTTATTCCTTCTCTAAATTGTTGTAACTGTCTTAGTTCCTTTGCTTTATCTTTTCATTTGTAGAATCAGCTTCTCAATTGCTGCAAAAATGCTTCCTTAATTTTAATTGGGGTTGCCCTGAATCTATAGGAAAATTTGGGATTCCAGTTAATTAATGGATTGACTGTTTCCACCTGGTCTGCCTATCAGTATCATCTTTCTTTTTTTTTTAATTCAAATTTGATGACCAGAATTCCCTTTGTAATTTAAAACCCATGCATATGAGACCAAGGCATGCATGCATTTTTAAAAATTTTCCTAGAGTTTCTTATATACGTAACAAGTTATTAGTCTACAGATTATTACTTGAAAGCCTCAAGACATGAAAAGATAGTATAGTACTCAAAAAATCTGAACTTTAACTCTGTCAGGTCTCTAATATTCTAATGATCTATCATAAAACATGCTGCAGTTATCTATATAATGCTATATCTCTCTCTTAGTATTCTCTATTCCTGAGCTTACAAGGTAAATTAGTATTCATATTTTATCTCTTCTTTGAGAATCTCATTGAATTTAAATTTATGTCTCATTCCATTATAAGTGTAGCACTCTAAATTTTAAAGGCCAAATGACTAATTTATACTGATCAATTATAAATTCTGTCATATGTAATGCTTTCATATATTTTTATTTTATGCACTTTTACTGGATTTTAAGAAAATTATGCAATTTCAATTCTCATGAAGAGGAAATTTAATTTCAGGGCATTTGTATTATTAACCTGTTTCACTTCGTTCATAACTATCAGAGCTAGGAATATACCCTTTAACATTAAGTTTTCTTTTCCAATTCTATTTCATATATATTTTCCACTGAGGGATCATTTCTTTACCAGAGGTCAAAGTTCATACATGCTTTTTTTTTTTATCATGTAGCCCACTATTCTCAAACCATTCACATTTTCCACAGAAAATAAACAAATGAAATAAATAAGCAACTTTTGCTTTTATGTCCCAGAAAAGAGTTAGTGTATTTTTTCCTTGAAGCATCCCTTGTGGACTTCAAGGATAACTTAAGCTGATAATCAGAAAATACAAATGCATTATATTCAGAATACACTTTAATTGAGTTAACAATTTTGTTCCATAGGTAAGAAGAAGGGTTTTTTATTACTAAAAATATTTTAGATGATATAATCCTGATTCTCAAACTATGTGCTTTAAAATATATTGATATTATGTGCTTTAATTATTTAAATTTTATATAGTTGATTCTAGTTAACTCTGCGCTGTATTAAAAAATTGAACTCCATGCGTAGAACTTCCAGGGAAGATAAAAGCCTAAGCAGGAATGACTTCATATATGTTTAGGTAAAAAGACTTACAATGAGAAATTTGTTTTAATTTTCTTGATGGAAGATGATGGTCAGAAGAAGGGCAGTAGAAATAAGGCATTTTATTAAATGGAAAGAAAATTAGCTTACAACCAGTCATTGAGTATATGCCACTTTGAGAGCATATCATTTTTTTCTGATTATGGAAAAATAATAAAATTGTATTTCATTTTACTAGTTAGCTAAATGATCTAGAACACAATTTAGTGGGTTTGTTTTTAATTCCATGTTTATTTGTGTGCTTTTTGTATGTTTGGTTGTGTTATAAATGAATAAAAATAGCTGAGAAGCTTATTTTGTATTTTTTCTAGGCCATGATTGCAGAATTTTGACATGTCACAATGGTATTACAATATGGTTCAGAGAAAATAGCTTAAACTGTGGAGTCAGAGAAATCTGAGCTTAAATCCTGGCTCTGTAAATAACTATGTGAGAATTGTCATGTTTTATTTCTAACAGGGTATGAGTTTCCTCATATATACATGGACTCTAATATTTTGAGCTTCTAAATTGCTATGTTCATAAGGCAACATAATGGACACAAAATTCCCATCCATTAGTAGCCACTGAATAATACCTGGTAGCAGTTATCATAGATATCCCTCTGGTGAAGTTTGATGTGTATAAAACTGTTCTCATGGGTGTCTGATATTTTATGTTTTCAGACTGTATGAGAGTTGAGGAAATGGTTTTGAGTCTTCCAGAAGAATTATGCATTTTTAAAAAATTCAAGATCTATATATTTTCTTCTATCCCTATCTGTTACAGAAAAATCAGCTACACAAAAACACAGCCAGTCTAATATCCTCAAATAAGTTAAGAGAAATGGCAGAGTAAAGATCAGCTTGATGAAGTTGCTAAACGTCAACATTTTCTCTATCATGTCTCCAGTTCCATGTAGTTAATTAGATAATTTCTCTAATAGGATATCTTTGAAATGTTATACCTTCATTGATAAATCACTTTCTAATCTATAGACAGAATCAGAGATATCAACAGTTATTAGGAGATTCTGTCAGAAAGATTTTCAGGGAAGTTAAAGGAAAAATTGCTATTATTTACTGACATAACAAAAAAAATGTAATGAAATGTATGAATTTTTATGGCTCCTTAATCACAGAATAAGAAGCTTCTTTGATTTTAATATCAATAGAATTCATTTTATGTATTTAATTAATTTGTTTTATGTATACTTAGTGTCATGTAACAAGCATATACATAATGAAAAGAAGAAACCCTTAGCCTATGATTTGGAGCCCAATCATTGACCAATGTTTTAATGACAAAAGTTGATTTTTGTAACTCTCCATTGACTGCGTTTCATGTAAAGTTTCTCATATTTCAATTATATGCATCCTAAACATAAAATTAATACAAAAATTTTAATGCAGCTCAAAAATAGCATGTTATGACAGTATGTCCATGTAGTTGAACAATTTGAGGCTGAAAATTTTGTTCTGTTTTATTATTCTTTTAGTTGGAATGATGGAGTTACTTTTCCAAGCTTACATTACCACTAAGTCTTAAACCAGGGATTTTAATACAAGGTCTTAGAGGCCAAGTATAAATTTCTTACTCTTTCATAACTTTCTTCTCTCATAGATGGCAGAGTGGTGAAGGTTAGAGCTGTGATGTACCTGAAATTTTTTTTATGTATGTCAGTCAAGTATACTGTGTAATGAAGTTTTAAGATACCTACTGGAATGTTTTTCAAAACGTATTTGAATATCTTGATTTCCTTTCCCTATAGAGTTAATGGGAGAGAAAGAGAGAGAAAGAGAAGAAATAAAGTATAGCTGAGATAAAAATGAGTATTATTATTAATAGAAATACATATTTTATGATGCACAATGCATTAATGCATACTTATATTTTTAATTGATTTTATGTTATATCATTAATATAACCATTCAAACTACATTAGAAATTATTATATTTATGTGTGTGTTCCTCTATGAGTAATATGTATTGTATCTGGATTTGCACAAAGTCAGAAATGACCTTAATTATATATATTTTAATTCTTGAGTTCTATAAAGATCAAATGAGCTATTTTAGTACCCTAGTCCCATATTTACATTGCTATTTACTCTTTTTAGTTGTCATCTACATAGCCACATGAATGTGATAACCTTTAATAGTGAAAATGATATGGCTTTCTTCTCCCTCCAACTGTAGTTTTAATCTGATTTCTTCATTCTCTTTTTCTTAGGTAATCTCAAAATGACAAAACTGCAGTGTGCTTCATATCATGAATAAAACAATTTGTAGGTCACTGAATGAAGCCCACCTTAGTGCATGCAGATATTTCATTCCATTAAACCCTGGAAAACACAGGTGTCAATTACTTAAGAATGAGTCAAATCCTTCAGTAGATATAGTAGCAAAGGAAAAACAAATGTCATTATGCTGGAATATAATGCCTAAACATGTTGGACCCATTACTGTATTTCAATCACTGAGGCATTCAGTCCAGATTTCAGTACCTCTTTATTGTTTTGTTTTTGTGTTTTACATTTAAACATTATTTTTGGGGGGTTTTGCACTTTTCTCCTTTTTTAATATATATTTTGTAGCAGAGAAGTTGTGAACTTACAAACAAGTATGCTTTATGTTGAGAATTCCCATTCATTACCCCTCCACCATCACCTTACATTGTTGTGGAATATTTTTTACATGTTATGAAAGAACATCATCAGACTATTATCACTAACTATGGTCCATAGTGTACATTTGGTATATTTTTTCCATTCATCCATTATGATTAACACCATGTGTTAGTATTTTACATTTGTTTTATTTCATGAGAGGTTCTCATATTTGTACTTTTTACCACAGTCCATCTTCCAACACATAGGTGTCTGTGTTATACAGTCCCATTCCTTGTACAAGCTATCCAAAGTGTACACTCAGTGGCTCTCAATTTTATCACAGCATTGTGCAGACATCACCCCAATAAATTTTGAATATTTTCATTATTCCAAAAGAAGAAATCAGATAACTCTCCATTATTGTCCTTTAGCCTTAATATAGTATCTACTTTGACATTAATGCAAAATATTCCAATACTGCTGTTAACTATGGTTATGCTGTTTCTTTCTTTATATCTCACAAAAGAAACGCTATAATTACATGAGAAAATATACCCAAACTAAAACCTTATATTGTAGCAAAGCAATAAGAGTTTTAGCAATCACTTCATTATTGATTTTCAATGATAGTATTTTATAGATATTTCAGAAGCTCCAGAAGCAATGATAATATTTTAAAGATATGGTCATGATTTATTTTTATAGATATGTATCTGGAACATCCATCCCAGGACTTTTCAGAAATAATGAGCAAATATATAGAGAAACAAGTTATGCAATTTTGTTAACATTTGAAAAACTATTACAATATTAGTATAACTTGAAGAGGCAAAAATGGACAACTTAGTGTGATGTTTTCAAAAACAGATAACTGAAAAAATTAAAGAAGATATTGCACTGTTTTTTATAATAAACAGGGTGCACTTTCTTCCAGAAAAAAATTGAAGGCCTTGTTCAAAATTATTCCAGAAGAACTAATGGAAGAGGATCATGGCCAGGAAAGAATATATAAAATGCTTTGGTGTGAAATGGCTCTCATAGAAGAGAACCCAAAATGTACATCTGACATCACAGTTTGTCATGTGGGAACATTTTTAAATGACTTAACTTTCACCCTGATTTTTTTTCCTTTAAATTTAACACAGTCTTATGAGGTAAATGTAATTACTCCAATTTTACAATCATGATCTTTTAAGTGAAGGTGTTTCATGCTTTTTGTAGCATGTACACTCCAATGTAACATATTTGGATATAAAAACCTTGATATACATTGTTTTTTATGAATCCACAATCCCCTGGAATTAGTTTTGTTTTCTTTTTAATTATGACAAATCTAGGCAACAAATGAGTAAAACTATGTCTTCCTTTTATATACACAGGGAACTGCATCCACATGAGCCCAATTTCTTCATCAATGCCTATCCATTCACTTCCTAGGTTATCAATGTCCTTTTAAGAAACAGACATAGGATATAAATGCATGAACTCTATTTCACCGGACAGTGTCTTGCAGACCTATACATATAAACTGAGATGTCCGAGGTCCCATCAGATTTGGATACTTACAGGATTCCGTGGAAGAATGTGACTGAAGTCACCATCTTTATATTGATGGGCGTCACAGATAAAATTGAGCTCGAGGTCTTCCTGTTTTTATTATTTCTAGCAGCCTATCTTTTCACTCTGATTGGAAATTTGGAACTGGTTTTATTGGTTGTTGATGATTCCTGTCTCCACAACCCCATGTACTATTTTCTGAGTGTGTTGTCATTCCTGGATGCCTGTTATCCTACAGTTGTCACCCCCAAAATGTTGGTCGATTTCCTGGCATAGAGTAAATCTATTTCATTTCTTGGATGTGAAACACAGATTTTTCTCATTATTTCATTAGGAACCACAGAATGCTTTCTCTTGGCTGCCATGGCTTATGATCACAATGTAGCAATCTACAACCCACTGCTGTATTAAGTTAACATGTCACCCCAAGTCTATGTGCTGCTTATCATTGCTTCCTATGTTAACGGTTTTTTCCATGGTGCTTTACACACACTGGCCACTTTTAGCTATTCTTTCTGTGCATCCAATGAAATTAGACATGTGTTTTTTGTCATTCTTTCACTCTTGGCTATTTCTTGTTCAGATACTCGTATCAAGCAGCTTCTCATTTTCTACATTGCAGGCTTTATTGAGATAGTTACTATATCTATAGTCCTGATCTCTTATGCTTTCATTCTGTTGGCTATTCTGAAGATGCATTCTGCCGAAGGGAGGAGAAAAGACTTTTCTACCTGTGGCTCTCTCCTAACTAAAGTGTCAGCTTACCATGGGACAATCCTCTTCATGTGTGTGAATACAAATTCCAGCTATGATTCAGACAATGATATGATAGTATCTATATTTTACACTGTTGGGATTACCATGCTGAATCCCATCATCTACAGTTTAAGGAACAAGGATGTAAAAGAGGCAATGAAAAAAATATTTGAGAAAACTTTCTCATTATAAAATATATTTTTGGCATTGAATCAAGCTGAGAAGAATGTTGAGTGTCAGTCCATTTTTTTATGGTCAGAAACGTGACTAGAAAATGCCTTATTTTTAGCTAATATCCCTAAGAGTGTTTCCAAATAAATTACTAATGAGCCTTCCTGTGCAACTTTTTATACAAATAGATAAACTATGTCATCTATATGGTTATGACTACATTTGAATATATCCATATTAAACATTTACTGATATACTCATATTGTTGTTCTTAGCCATATATACCTTGATTTTCATTTATTATAATTAGAATTGATGTCTTCAGGGTTTGGTGGCTTCATATATTCCTACATTTCTCACAGAAATTCCTCTGCGCTCATTATGAAGGTAATTCTTCTCTCAAATCCCCGGGCAGGTGTATTCTCTGGTTAACTCACTTGCTCCATGTGCCCTCCCACATAGAGATCCACTAAGGCCTCTGCACTCTTTGGCTGAACACCATAGATTTTTATTCCTTTAATTAAATTCTCTCCTTTCCATTTTTCAATTACTTATATTGATTATACCTCTTTCAAAACTCCCCAAAATATTCTGAGACAACATGATAATATTTACAGAGAGCGTAAATAAGGATCAGGAAAGACAAAAGTATAGCTTAGAGAAAACCTACAACTGGCTATAGGATATAGATGTTCCACAATCATAAAAGGTTGTCCATATTTCAGAGTTTCTGTGATGCTGGATATTGGCCTTAGTTTCTGTTTCAACTTTTACCCTTTAATTATGAAAAATTACTTTGCATTTGTTATTGTTTTTCAAATTTACTCCTAATTAACAATGTGCATGATAAAAAATGATTTTCATTTCAAGTCGCTTCTGCTATATTTAATTTGGATTCAAGGTTTGTCCATCTGAGGACTCCTTAAGAGTGAAATATCTTTTATCTCAATGAAAATGACTCTTTTCCCTCCAATTGTGCTTTTCTTTTGAAATCATTAAAACAATCTCCTCAAAACAAGTAGTCATAATCATCTTTAACAGTTAATTCTTAAGTGCAAATATAGATCCTAACCCCAAATGTTCAGAACCTCATTTGTAATCTTCCTGATAATTATGCAAGGAAGACTCATATACATTTATTGGGAAAATCAAAGTTTTGTTAGTAGAATATTTACAGTGTATTTCTCTGACCAATACTGCCAGTTTCTAACCCAACAGGTAGAATTTGGAAATAGCAGCTCTTATCTGGTGGCAAGCTAAAGTATCTAAAATCAACTCCTCTTAAATCTGTAGATATTGAGGTCAAAAGGTAATCACTGCCTTAAAACTGGTAAGACATGCTGATACAGAAATTTAGTTTATCAGATGCAGCAACAGGTAGAATTACTTAAATGGACATATTAAATTTCCTTTAATTGGCAATTTAATTCCTTGACTTGACAAATTGCTGAAGAGTGAATGTGGACTCACTCGGGAGATAAAAATCTTCTGGATGGCCAGGGTTAGGAGGACCACCAACTATTTTACATTTTGCCTCCACAAGTCCCAACAGTTTGTCACTGTAAAGATGATGGAAAAATCTCTTTGTGCCTCCACCAGCAGGGAGGGAAAAATAGACATTTAAAATATTCAGACTTAACAAAGTCTTGTCTTTAAGGGACAGTATTTTACCTGAGCCTAAACAAACTGGGTTTTATCAAAGCCTAATTTATCTGGTGGAAAATAGATGTACAAATCCAGGTCACTTTGTCATTTCCCACTTCTCACACAAGAGGTAAAATAAAAAGCTTATAATCTTTTCTGAATTTCATGTCCCAGTGACACAGTCTAACTAGAAAACTGAGACCTTATCATAGGATTATAGAACTTTACCACTCCCTACAACTTACCAGCACATTATTAATGTTCCTGTATATAAGAATGTGTTACAACTATTAAGACTGAAAGATTCAGACCCAATTTAAGAACAAATATTTAAGGAAACAAAAGACAACACAGACACACACAAGGATACCAGAAGAAATTTTATCCACTGACACTTGCAGCTACAGGAAACAATAAAACAGCCTAACTCCTAACCAGATAATATAGACCTAATGTTAAATGTCTGTTTACCTCAGTTGATTTTGCCTGATATATCATGTGTGTATTTCAACAATAACTTGCAAGACATGCTAAAAGTCAAAAACAATCTGAAGATCAGGGCAACATCATACCCAGACTCTGGTTTGTGAAAATTGTTGGAAGTATCAGATGAAAAATTCAAAATAACTATCAAAATATGCCAAGAGTTATAAAGAAGAGTGGACATCATGCAAAACCTGATGAGTAGGAGCTGACATGGGCAAAATCTGGAGTAGGACACATCTGGCCCACAAATCACTTAGAAACAAAGAAAATATGTAGAATTTGTCAGAATTAACTTTCCCCAAGCTTTGGAAGATAATTAAGGCTAGGTACTGACTCAACAAATGTGAAAATGGAAAGAAAATAAAAGCTAAGAAAGGTAGGGGAACAACAGGACGAGTTTGTTTATCCTGGGCTGAAGGAGAGAATTGGGGGGTGTCTCGGCCGCTGAGGGTTGGTCCCCCCTGGTGGGGGGTATCCGGTGTGGAGGGCGACGCAGGAAAGAGACTGCAGAGACGAGGCTGATAGCTCAGGTCTGCTTTATTGGGGAAGTGCAGCACAATATAAAGGGTTGAGGGGTGGTGTGGTGTTAGCTGGTTGGTTTTAAATCAGGTAAAGTTGGGATTGGTTGGCATGGGTTGTTGCCTGGTAGGAGGTAACTAAGGGGAGTGCAGGGGAAAGGGTTAGGGTAAGGGAGAGGGTAGTGGCCACGCATGCCCGTTGGCTGCTTGCCAAGTTTCATTTCTCGCCCAGAACTTAAGTTTCGTTTCTTGCTCAGAACTTAAGTTTCGTTTGAGTTATAGCCAACATCTGCCCCTTTTTCTTTATTTTTTTGAAGGCTGGTTGGCTGAGGGGGAACAGTGCCTGTTTTAGGTCTAGACCATGCTGTGCAATTAACTGGATCTTACCCGTCGCTGGAGGCCTTAGCAGCAATTGGGCCAGGGCTCTTGGCAACAATTGGCTAGGCTCCTGTCTTAGGTTGTCCAGAGTTTTATTGCAGAAAAGGTTTAGTTGCCCGTCATTGACTAACCAGTTCAGCACCCTTGGTTTTGGGCGGATTGCCGTTTATAGGGATTAGCGGCGGCCAGTGGAGAGGAAGGCTAGAGGATGGGGGGGAGGGGAGAGGGGGAAGGGAGTGGGGTAGGGACGTGTTAACGTAACGGTTGCGGGTTTTGGCTTCCGTGAGGGCTAAGGCGACTAAGAGTGCCTAGACTGGTACGGGAGAGTTGAAGGCAGGCACTTTTGCTTGTGGCCAGTTGCTGATATCGAACTGTGACCGGCTTGTCAAAGAGAGATTTTCGCAGCATATTTAAAAGCTTCTTGAACAGCAAAGGACTCAGAGAAAAAGCAAAATGGTTATGAGGGGGCCTAAGAAGTGGAGGAGGTAAGGAAGAAACTTATCAAACCCCCAAGAGGTCCAGCTATTGTTGTACATTGAATCATAATCTTTTTTACGCTTAGCTAACCCCTCTCTTAATTGGGCCATATTATCTTTAATAAGGTCAGAGTGATTGGCATAGAAACAACACTCTTCTCCCAATGCAGCACATAGCCCTCCCTGTTTTAGGAAGAGGAGGTCTAGTCCCCTGCGATTTTGGAGGACAACTTCGGAAAGGGAGTTTAGAGATTTTTCTAGAAAGGAGATGGATGTTTCTATGCGAGCAATGTCTTCATCCACAGCCATTCTAATGGAGGAAAGAGCTTTTTGTTGAGTGCCAAGGGCAGCGGCTCCGGTGACGACTCCAGCAATGCCTAAAAGCGAAGCAAGTGTTATTGCAGTGATGATCTCAGGCTTGTGTATGGGGGTTGGTAGCTGGTGTTGTAGGCAGGAATCAAGAAATTGATCATTAGTGCAGAAGTAGATATGGGGAAGGACGGTAACGAGTACGCAAGTTTCTCCGGTGGCATTGAGGGTTGCCACACTGAGACATGGTGTGAGACCTGTGAAGGAACAAAGGCATTTTGTGTTGTTATAGGGGATTAAAAATTTTGTAGTTGCTGCAGGGAAGATGGTAAGATTACAGAACGTTTGCATGGGGGAAATAACAGCGCCTCCAGATTTAGTAATACAAAGTCCACTTTGAGAAACAGACTGGATGGTTAAGCCTTTTGTATGATTCCAATTGCAAGAGGCGGGATTGGGGTCTGTAGAAATTT
>JAQZBX010019111.1:5722-21519 GCA_029593785.1 Cabassous unicinctus
CAAGACACCAAAAAAAAAAAAATTACAATTCACACCAAGAAACAGGAAGATAAAGCCCACTTAGAGAAATACGATAAGCCTCCAGATGACATAAAGGAGTTGAGACAGCTAATCATAGATGTTCAAACAAATCTCCTTAATAAATTCAATGAGATGGCTAAAGAAATTAAGGATATTAAGAACAAATTGGATGAGCATGAAGAAGAATTTGAAAGAATATACAGAAAAATAGCAGATCTTATGGGAATGAAAGGTGCAATAAAAGAAATTAATACTACATTGGAATCACATAATAGCAGATTTGAAGAGGTAGAGGAAAGAATTGGTGAGCTTGAAGAAATGGCCTCTGAAAGTGAACATACAAAAGAACAGAAGAAGAAAAGATTGGAAAAACATGAACAAGGTCTCAGGGAACTAAATGACAGCAAGAGATCTGCAAACATACATATGATGTGTTTCCCAGGGGGAGAAGAGAAGGGAAAAGGAGGAGAAAAAATATTTGAAAAAATAATGTTAGAAAAATTCCCATCCCTATTGAAGGACATAGATATCCATGTCCAAGAAGCATGACATACTCACATTGAAAAATATCCTAATAGGCCAACTCCAAGACACATACTAATCAGACTGTCAAATGCCAAAGACAAAGAGAGAATTCTGAGAGTGGCAACAGAAAAACAATGCATAATGTATAAGAGATACCCAATAAGATTAAATGCTGATCTTTCACCAGAAACCATGGTGGCAAGAAAACAGTGGTATGAGACGTTTAAAATACTGCAAGAGAAAAACGTCCAACCAAGATCTTATATCTAGCAAGATTGGCCTTCAAAAATGAGGGTGAGTTTTGAATATTCACAGATAAATAGAAACTGAGAGTTTGTAACCAAGAGACCTGCTTTGCAGGAAATACTAAAGGGTGTGTTACAACCTGAACAAAAAGACAGGAGAGAGAAGCCTGGAGGAGATTCTAGAAATGAAGATTATATCAACAAAAGTAACTAAGTCTCAAAAGAGTACTGAAAATAAAATATGACAGATAAAATCTAAATATTCAAAAATAAGCTTAACCAATGATTTAAAGTACTTGTATTCAGAAAACTACAACTCATTGTTAAAAGAAATTTTAAAAAAGAACTATATAATTTGAAGAATATTCCATGCTCATGGATTGAAAGACTCTGTATTATTAAGATGTCAGTTCTACTCAAATTGATATACAGATTCAATGCAATCCCAATTAAAATTCCACCAGCATTTTTTAAATAAATTGAAAACATGGTTATCAAATTTATTTGGAAAAGTAACGGTTCGTGAATAGTAAGAAATATCTTAAAAAGGAAAAGCAAAGTTGAAAGACTCTCATTTCCACAATTTAAGTCATATTACCTAGCCTCAGTGATATAAACAGCATGGTACTGGCATAAAGCCAGACACATAGACCAATTGAACAGGACTGATGGTTAAAGAACAGACACTCACATCTGTGGTCAAGTGATTTTTGACTAGCCTGTTAAACCCACCCAGATCCAAGAGAACAGTCCATTCAACAAATGGTGCTGAGAAAATTTGATATCCATAGCAAAAGAAGGAAAGAGGACCGCTATCTCACATCTATAAAAAAGTTAACTTAAAATGAATCAAATACCTAAATATAAAAACTAGAACCATAAAACTTCTAGAAGAATATGTAGGAAAATATCTTCAGGACCTGGTGATAGGGAGTGGATTACTAAATGAGATAAAAGGAGGACTGAGATGGAATTCTGATATTTAATGTATGTAGAAGTTTTAATTAGCTTTACTGTAAAAGTGTGGAAACGTACAGAGTTGATGTTAAAACAGTATAGTGAGTAAAACCTGGTTTCGAAATGAGAATCTGGATGAAAAGGGTAATCTATGAATGTAAATGCCAAATGACTGAAAGCTATAGAATAATCTAGGGTCTGAACAGTACAGTAAGCCCAGAGGTGGATTAGAACAAAGGTTGATGATACAGATGGAAGAGTGCCCTTTGTGAGCTAGAGCAGATATACATCAGTATTGCAGGGTGGTGGGAATGTTGAGAAGCATGGGAAAAATACAACTGGAGTGACCTTTGTAGTGTGGTTAACAGTAATAATGTAATATACTTGCATCTATGCCAAAGATGTACTGTTGATCATGGGGGAGTATGGAGAACGTGTGTCAAGTGTACACTGTGGACCTGGTAATGGTTGCATGATGTTATCTCATAATCTGTAAAAAATATTCCACAAAGGTGTGTTGTGTTGATAGAGGGGTGTTGTTTGGGAATTCTGCACATGTGCATGACTGTTGTGTAGGTTTATAAATTCTGTCATAAAAATACATTTTAAAAATGATAATAGGGTGGGTTGGGAAAGAACACAACAAATGTAAGATAAGGAGTATAATTAGTAGTAAGATTTTGAAAATATTCTTTCATAATTTGTAACAAATGTCTCACAACAATGCAAGGTGTTGGTAGGGGGGTGATGTATGAGACCCCTGTATGATGTTATGAATGTTTGCTTTTTCAGTTCACAACTTTTACTATACACTTGTTTACTTATGTACATGCATAAATCATATAAAATAATCATAAGGTTGGTTGGGGGAAAATACTTTGATTAGTAGTAATATTTGGAGGATGCTCTTTAATCATTAGTTAAAAATGTTTCACAGCAATGCAAGGTATTGTTGGTAGGGTGAGGTATGAGAGCCCTGTATCATGTTATTTATGTTTGTTTTGGAAGTTCACAACTATTACTATGCACTTATTGTTTATGCATGTTCATATTTGAGTGATATTCTTCAATAAATTTTAAAAAAGGTTTTTGAAGTTTGTCTACAGTCTGGTCTTCTACATTGATGTTTAGGATTTTTATCTTATTCCTTCAGATGGGCAATCATTTCATGTTTGTGTGTCTTGATATCTTTGTTGCCCACTTACATTTTAAATTTTTAAAATGTTAACTCTGGTGTTTATTCCCTGAGGTGTCTTTTTCTTGTTTTTTTTAAATCCAGATACTGAAATGACAGATTTACTTTAGTGTCTGGAATTAACACAGCCAAATGTATCTAAGGAAAAAAAAAACCTTTGTTATCTTTGAAAACTAACTTTGTGTTGGCTGGTCTTCTCTGTCAGAGCAGGGCAGCCCAAGATGAATGAAAGTTGCAGGATTCACCCTGTCTTTTCTGAACCTATATATTTTCTTGGTCTAGTGCTTGCTAGTGGCCTTAGTGGTTCCCTGTTTAAAGGAATTTGAATGTCACTTCTACTTCTCAGATAAGAGAACATCTCCCTCTCCAGGGTATTCCATTTCAGGATATGAATCAGGTTAGCCTTTGCCTCAGGATGCCCACCTCAATTGTTATAAATATATATACATATATAGTAATTTTTAGGAAATACCAAGGATTGAACCCAGGACATTGTCAGTGGGAAGTAAGCACTCAACCACTGAGTGACATCTGCTCCCTATTGAGAGTTGAGTTTTATTATTTGTTGTTTGTTTTGGCAAATGGCTATTATCTACAAGAGGCTCAATAATTTAGTCATGTATTTCAACATTTCCTGTACTATACTGTAATAAATGATGTAACCTATAATTTCAGCACTGGCTTCAGAGGGATGATGCCAATTCATAATTATGATCCTCAGTTTTCCACGTTAATCACAATTGTCGCATCCTTGGGTTGAGAAGTATGAACTAACCCAAAAGTGGTCACATGGGCTCTCATACTTCATGTGCTTGATCTTTGACCTTTGATTACCATCACAAGGTGTTCATAGAGTGTATTTTTATTAGGTATATTGTGAGTTTACAAAATAATCATGCATATTATAGAGGATTCCCATACATTACTCAACCACCAACAACTTACATTTCTGTGACACATTTTTCACAAATGGTGAAAGAACATCAACATAATATTATTGCTATCTATAATCCATAGCTTACATTTGGTGTATTTTCCACAAACCATCATATTATTAACACCATGTTTTTGCATTGTATATTTGTTATAGCTCATTAAAGAATGTTCTCATATTTGTACTACTAACCACAGTACATCCCCCAACATTAGTGTCACTGTGTTATATGACCTCCTTCCTTGTACAATCCATCCAAAATCCACACTTAATGGATTGCAGTTTCATTGTAGAGTAGTGTTTTCTTTGTCTCATTTCATTTTAGCAGATTTTCATTACTCAAAGTGAAAATCCCATAACCCATATGCCCCAATTGTTGACCCTTCACTTTGATAGAGTATCTTCTTTGTCATTGCTGCAAAAATTACATTATCACTGCTAACTATAACCTAAAAGCTACATTAGTTCTATTCTCCCATGCATCAGCATATTCTTAACATCTTGTAATAGAGGAGCATTCTTGTCTTTGTGCTTTAATAACAATTCTCATCATACTGGAATAAATTTGTTATACAATCCTTGGATTACCCTCTAGATTTCTTTCAAATGGCATTAACCCCCTGTATTAGTCAGCCAAAGGGGTGCTAATGTGAAATACCAAAAATGGGTTGGTTTTTATAAAGGGTATTTATTTGGGATAGAAGTCCACAGATGTCAGACCATAAAGCGTTAAGTTTGTTCTCTCACCAAAGTCCATTGCCACGTGTTGGAGCAAGACAGCTGCTGATGTATGCCAGAGTTTGGGCTTCTTGAATTCCCCTCTTCCTGGGGCTGTGTTTGTCTCCAGGCTTAGCTCCTCTGTGTCCTCCACAAGGTCAGCTGTAGACTTTCAGGCGAATGGCTCACTTCTCTTCTCCTGGGATCTTCTCTCCAACATCAAAACTACATCAAAACTGCTTCTCAAAAAACAGCTCCTCTGTCCTTTGCCTTGCCTTTTATATTTGATTCCCCCACCCACTAATGGGTGGGGCTCAACACCCTACTGACGTGGTCCAGTCAATGCCCTAATCATAATTTAATCATGCCCAGATTAACAGATCAGTTTACAAGCATGATCCAATTATATTTTTGGAATTCATAATTACATCAATTTGCCAAATGACTACACCTCCCTACACTACACCTTTCAACCATAACCACATTTATAATAAGCAGTGTTAATAATACTCATTATAATGTGTTACCATCACCTCTACCCATTTCCACACATTTATAATCAAATTTATAAATCATTCTACATATAGGCTTTCAGTATGATCTTGCCTTCTTAACCCATATTCTATCCGTAGTAACCTATAATCTATAGTTTAGCTACATGGTTTACTCCTCATATGAATTCATATTAGTGAGACCATAAATATTTGTCTTTTTGTGCCTGGTGGATGGGGACTCACAGAGAAAATGACATGGCAGAGGAGAATGTTCAAGTTTAATGCAGGAGCCCCAGGAAGTAAATACACAGAGAAGCAGTTACGTGAGAAAAGAGAGAAGCCTCCATTAGAAATGGCAGAGTCCCTGGGAAGAGTGATGAGCCATTAACATGATAGTCTACAGCTCACCTTGTGGAGAGAACGGAGCAGTTGTGCCCAGGGAGGAATGAGCCCTGGGAGAGAGATGAGACTTATGCCAGCCTACAGCTGATACTGGAAGAAGCTGGAACCATGAGGCCTTAAAGAGGAAGAGAGAGACTGAACCCTTGCAGATGTTGGCAGCCATCTTGCTCCAACATATGGCAACAGACTTGGGTGAGGGAAGTAACTTATGCTTTATATCCTTGTGGCTGCAAGTTTCTACCCCAAATAAATACCCTTTATAAAATCCAAGAGATTTCTGGTATTGTGCATCAGTACACCTTTGGCTGACTAATACATATGGTTTGCAAACATTTTCTCTCATTGAGTAGGCTGCCTTTTCACCTTCTTAACAAAGTCATGTGAAACCCAAAGTGTTTAATTTTGAGAAAAATGTCTAATTTTTCATTCATTGCTCCCTATTTGGTTGTAAGGTTTAAGAAACCACCACCTTCCACAATATCTTGAAAATAATTCCCTACATTTTCTTCAAGAAGTTTCATTGGTCTAACTTTTATACATAGGTCCTTGATCCATTTTGAGTTAATTTTTGTAAAAGTATGAGATAGATGTCCTTTGTCTTTCTTTTAGATATGTATATAGAGTTCTCTAAAAACCATTTGTTGAATAACTGTTGTGATCTGGCTGGGTGGTTTTGACAGCCTTGGCTAATATCACTTAACTGTAGATGTGTCTATTTCTGCATTCTCAATTCAATTCCATTGGTCAAAACGTCTATCTTTATGATGGTACCATGTTGTTTTAACCACTGTAGCTAAGTAACGGAGAGATAGGAAGACTTATTCACTGTTGGTGGAAATGCAGATTGGTACAGCCACTGTGGAGAACAGTTTAGAAGTTCCTAAAGAAGTTGAATATAGGTTTGCCATGTGACCTTGCAATACAACTACTGGGTATATAGCCAGAAGAACTGAGAGTACTGAAACAAATAGATATCTGTACACCAACATTCATTGTCATGTTATTCATGACTACCAGAAATTGGAAATCACCCAGATGTCCATCAACCAATGAACAGATAAACAAACTGTGGTGCATTCACATGATGGAAAATTATGTAGTTGTAATAAGAAAAGAAATCATGAAACTTATGACAACGTGGATGAACCTGGAGGATTTTACGTTGAATTAAGCAAGCCAGGCACAAAAGACAAATAATGTATGACTGTGTTACTATGAACTAAATATATTTTACACCATATTGTATGATTCTACTTATGTAAAACATAAATATAAACCAATTTATAAAGATGAAATTTGATTAGTGGTTATGTAGTGCTAGGGAAGGCATGCTAAGGGGTGCAGAGTTTTTCTTTTTGGAAATTTATTTTTATGATGATAAATGCACAAAGTTGTGATTATATCAAAAGCCATTGTTTATACACTTTAGATAAATCACATAAGTGAATATATCTCAATAAAATTGATTAATAAATAAATAATTGTGCAAGAATATCCAGAAAGAGCAGCTACACACAGCAGGGGAACCAGAGAGAGATTGAGGGATGTAGTATTTTCTTATTTGTCTGTTTTTATTATTATTATTGATATAAAGAAAATGCTCTAATAATGATTGAAGTGATGAATGCACAAATATATGATTATACCAAATACCACTGATAGTACACTTTGTATGTATTGTAAGCTTTATTAATATGTATCAATAAAATTGACTTGTAAAAAATTAAAAAGATACAACCAATCAGGGCATGACTTCTTTAACACAATCTTTCCCCTCAAATTAGATAAATCATATAGATGCAATTAAGGAAAAGAGATTGTGTCCATTAATTCCTTCTAAAAGCCTAAATATCAACCTTGATATCTTTGAGCAGATGTTTCACTGTTTTGTGGATTTTGTGCTGAACAAGTATTCTAGAAAATCTATAGGAAGAAAGAACCTGCTACTCTTAATTTCTAAGAGGAATTATAATCTACCAACATTCTCTCAGGATGTGGGCATCAGTGCAGACTCTATAAGTTGAAATATTTTGCTGAAAAATATGTATTCAAAGAAAAATATTTTCGTTATTTGAAGTGTGCATATTTTACTACTGAGTAAATGAAAGATCTTACCATGTCTCTTCATGTCAGATTTTACGTATGTTCTAAGAAAAGTAAAACCATATAAGCTTTAAAATATTAGGGATTCCAAGAAAGAATAATCAAGTTTCATTACTGATTTCCCTATAAATAATATATGCACTATTTTTTTATTAGATCCAGTCCAGTATAGTGTACTGCATTTAATAGTACTTGTATCTTTAGTTGCTCTCTTTTTTATTAATTGTGGAAACAGATGTATGACATAAACTTTCCAAGCTCAACCACTCCACAGCATACAATTCAGGGGAATTACTCATATCCAAAATGTTGTGCTACCCTAACCAACATTCATTACCAGAACTTCCCAAACATCTAAAATAGTAATTTTAATATCAGCATTGACTACTTTTTTCCTATCTGGTTGCTTTATCATCTTTTCAGTGCTTTGCTTCACTGCATGGGGGCCTGCACTTCATGCTGTAGAGGGGTCTGTACTCTCTACATTGTTCTGGGACATATTTTTTTTTTTTTACTAGGAGGTCCCAGGGTTCAATCCTGGTTCCTACATATCATAAATTGGAGCTCAACTGCTTGAGCCACAGCCACTTCCCTGACCATTTTTAAAATTTAAAATATGAAAGTTTTCAGGCATATCTTGACATGGAATAAATATTATTTCAAAAACAAAATCAAGTTATGTATTTGAATTTTGGGTACAGGAATTTAATTCCAAAGTAATGTTTTTTTTTTCTTTTTAAATTCACTCTTCTGAAGTTTTAAAAGTTGTATTCTGTATTATTTTATTAGCATGCATTTTAGGCAATCAATGGCTCCATTTTCATGGTTTTCTTATATCATCTTATAAGATTTCAGCCTAGTCACACAACAATATTCTTGAGATGATTGATGATATCTGTTTATCAAAAATGCTTTGTTGCAGGTTGACACTGAGCTAAGCCTGTCCAAGGACTTGAAGTTATACTATGAAATAAAACAGTCTGGAACTGTGGAACTTAAGAGCTGCATTAGAAGAGTTCATTTAATAGAAAAAATGAAGGAGGTTTTTGAATACATAATGTATAATTATTCCATTTTTGGAGATGGAAAACTCTTAAAAATACAAATATGTTATACCAAGAATTGTTCTAAGGTTTTTTTACTCAAGGAATTGAGTGACAGATAAGGTCACTTATTGAAGTTTGAGTTATTAAGGACCAGCAAGCTTTCTAAAGTTCATTGGATGACTGATGAGGAAACTCTGAAATATCCTAGTGGATAATTTTATGTTTAGGTCTTGGAATCTGGCATAAGGTTTAGCATGGGAAGTTTATGTGTTATAAACATATAGAGGATATTTGTGTTCAAAGGAATGGGAGATACTGCCTCGGTAGAGAGGAAGAAGACAAGGAAGGGCTGAGACCATGTCCTGCAGAGCCCCAAAAATTAATGTTTCAAAAAGGGCTTGTGAATACCAGAAATATCCAGGTGAATATGGTGATCAAGGAGACCAGAACAGAGTTAAATTCCAGAAGAAAGTAAACAGGGAATTTGTTGAGGAATCTTGTGTGAGGAAGAGTCATTCAGTGGATTCATTGAGTTGGGGATAACCAGACTTTCAAGGTTTGTGGATTTAGGTGAAGATAGTTTAAAAGGTATCACAGTGCATTGAAAAGACAATGGGAAAAAGCTAAAATATAAGTACCTACCATAAAGTATTATATGACTTTATTGCCTTTCAGTAAGAACTGAAATTTTATTTGAGTAAAACTTAACTGCTCCACATATAATTCCCTATTATTAGTGGATGTATTTTCATCTGAATATGGTTTCAAATGTCAGTAGAAAAAATATTTTGAGAATCATAAACCTAGGCTAATATATATGACAGTCCTTTTCTTTTTATTAAAAATTCGTTTCTACTACCAGACTTTTAGTATTTCAAGAAGCAGCTGATTAAATTGGTATGCAGGAATTGCTCATATATACCCAATTTCCTTCCAGCTTTGCCAACATTTTCACCAACCTGTCTGACCTTTTCTTCCCTAAAGGCATTTACTATGAATGTCATTATGTAGTGTTTGTTTCTCAGCTTCTCAGCTCATCACTGTCTTTCATTGGAGAAGACTACATCAGCCTGCCCAGCATTGTCTTGTAACCCAACATTGCACTAAATAGCATTGGTGTAGTCACTGTTACTGTCAGTAGAAAGAGACAGAGAACTATAAAGGTATAAAAGACCTTCTGAACTTCTACATGGTTGGAAATTAGAACTCCTTTCACAACATCTGGCCTTCCCTGCAAAGATTGTACTATACTTGAATCAAAGCAGTTACTTCCTAATGGCCTTGGATGGAAATGGTTGCAAAAGAAATTTCTGGCCTTTCTCTTTCCCCTAACTGCATCAGGGGAGAATATTTATCTATAGCTAGGTTCCACATGAGGTTTATTGAGGAAAGGGACTAGGACAAGAAATGTGTCATGTAGTTAGTTAGGCAAGAAATATTAATCCAGTTTTGTTTGAGAGTTGTTTGTCCATATACTTTTTTAAAAGTTCAAGTTTATTTCCACAAGAACTTCTTTTTCCCTGAAATTACTTTTAGTGTAATATATAAAATGAGAGCTATTTTGTAACCCTGTAAAATACATAGGGAATATAACATTCCCGTGAACAAAAGATGGTAAATTCTTTAATTAGTATACAAATTGAAAAAAATCCATAAAATTTCTGTGGTGAATACTATTTACACATATTAATATAGAAGTTTTCCATGTTGCATCACACAGTCTATGGAAGTGGATCTCAAATGCCTCTGTACACTGAATTCACCTGGTAGTTTAAAAAATTCTAATGCCTGGGTGCCTGGGTCCCATTCAGAGATACAAATTTAATTGTTCTTATGTTTGGCATAGGTATTTAGAATTTGAAAACTCCTCAGGTGATTTCAATAGGCATCAGAATTTTGAGAACCACTCCTCTAAGAAGTTGAGATCCCAAATAGGGTTTCAAACTCACATAGTATAAGTGGGTCTGCAGCTTGGGCATGTTGGAAAGAATGGTAGAAAATCTGAATCAAAGTCCCCTGCCAGCAGAGTGACAGAATCAGGATCTGCATTTTAACAAGAACACAGAGGATTCATATCCCAGGGCATACATTGTAGAGTCAGCAGCACTGGTTCAGAATTCATTCCAATGTCCCATTTCACTATACTTAAGACCTGTGCATAACAATGAAGATTTCTGCCTCTGCCTCCTTCAGTTCATATCAAAACAAAGGCATTGTCAAGAACGATATCTTGGGAACTACTTTGTGTATGCTATAATAATTCAGGTACCCAGATCTTGGTACAAAATTCCCCACTTTCCAAATGTTCAAAACAAAATTTTCTCCATTAAATTACTAACATAGCCACATTCATAATGACAAATAGGAGTCTGTCCTGTTTCTCTAAATTTTCAGTCTCATTTCCCAGATATAACATCTTTTGATATAATTTAATTCTTAGGTATATCCTCAAGTTTACATTATATACCTTCATTTCTAATTTTCTCTTTGCCAATTAATATTCAGTAGATTGACTTCTTTGTGTCACCCAAAGTGTATTTGTTAATCACAATATTTCTAAAATAATTATATCATAAGTTTAAATTAATTCATTTTTGCATCATCAAATATTATTTATTGCTAAGTTTGGTTGTTTACAAATTTCTTGTTTATATAATTTTCTTTCTTGCATTATTTTGTCATTAGTTTCATTTTTTAATCATACATTTATGAAAAAAAATTTTTCTAAACCAGTCTTAAAGCTACTGTTGTGATTCTACTACACATAGCAAATTTTTCTCACAATTTACTGTGTCCAGATTTTTCCCTTGAGGTGTCTGCTTTGAAATTAGGTATGCCCAAATCTTGTCCTCCATATACCCTGTAGGAACAAAGAACAGAAAGTTTAATCTTCATCTACTTTTTGCCCTTTACCTTTCCCAGTTTTCACCATCCTACCAAAAATGAAGTAGAGGTAACATTTATTGTTTTCCTCAAATCTGAAAAGGAGTAATACATTTAGAAAAGTATATAGTTGTACAAACATAAATAGTATGATATGATTCAATATATTGTAATTGTCACTTATCTAATTAATAAAATTCAATTCCACTCAAACATCACACCAAATTTCCTGACAATATTGACAAAGTGATTCTAATATTTATTTAAAAAACAAAGATCTAAGAATAGTGCCATTGAATTCTTTGTTCTGTTCACCAGCTGGGCAATTCTTGTTCTTCATGCTCATGGTCTGACAGGAAATAATAGGGGCCTCCCTCATGGCAGAAGTGCTTTATCTGGCCTGTCAGTAGGAAGGAGGTATGCTGTTTTATAAGAGGCACAAGGAAGAAAATGTTTGGCATCCACATGATTTACTTAGGCACCCCTGCCCAACTGTTAATAAATGGACAGAGCAACAAACCCTGCCTGAGAGGGTCATTGTGACCAGAAGATCAAACCCAAGAGAGCTGATGATCTGGCACCTGGTAAGCTCCTTAGACTAGCAGAGGGATAGGTGAGAGTGAGGGAAATGTAGAATGGTAAAGATGGAAGGTAATGAGTATCAATTGTGGCCAAAAGGCCACCTGCACAACAGTAGCTTTATGGTGTCAATAAGCTTCCTGTTGCAAGATTCCTACAGGAAGAAAGGCCACCTGGAATCCAGGGAGAGTGCTCCCTGAACATATAAAGAGAGATCCAAGTGGCAAAAGGGATGGACTAGATCTCCCTTAAGAACTCCATGCACAGATTTTGAGTCTTTAGAAATTAATCCAGTTCTGCTGCTGATGAAAATATGGTGAAGGCTGACAAAATCTTATGATGATGAAATATTGTCATCAAGACTGATGTCCATGAATAGGAAGAAAAGCCCAGAGAGCAAAGGGTGAGAATGGGGTGGGATGAAGAGAAATGCTGATGAATGGGCTCTGCTTTCAGCTTGCAATGAAAGATGAGAGACCATAATAAAAGTTCAAAAGTGTTGTTTTTTACAAATTTCACAATGGCAGATTTTAGAATGTGTTTGAAATCTAAGAGGTTAGATCAAATTGAGAGGGAGTAGCTTAAAATAAAGGATGTGACAAAAATAATGATATAAAATTAATGATACTGCAAGAAAGAGTGGGATTCAAACTCAAAATCAGAGATAAAGAAGATAGCTGGGATAAAAGATAATGCCTCATCTGTTATGGGAAAAATGCCAATGGAAGAATACTTTCAAATTTAATGGCCAATAATACCTACCTCCAAAAGCACTTATTTTATTTCTGAAATAGATTTCAAATAAACTACTGAATTTGCATGGAAAGTCAGGACTGTGGAGATTCAAAGTGTTATCAGATTTTGTCTAGGTTCTAAATATGTTGCAGAAATGAATTTCAAGGGCCCATCAGGTTAGTTATGCCAGTAATTTATTAAGGTAGAGAGGGAGGAGAAAATGACAGATCCTGGGTCCCCAGTAGAGATTAAGGGGCTGAAGAGTCATAAAGATGGCTGATTTATAGACAACAATTTCCCATTATAGATTATAAATGCCCAGATTTTACTTGTGTGTTGAACCATGCAGGGGGAACACAGTGAGAGCAGGGCACAGAAGTCAAGAGGGAGTGACAGAGATTTGACCTATGTGTTTGTTTTCTAAACCATTAATTATTCCACCTCTTTGTTATTGATATGGGAGGACTTCCAGTGTTTGCTGTTTTGATTGATTAACCCACTCATCTATCCCCTGACAGGGCCCAATAATAATGTCCCTGGAGAATATCCAGGACCTCTCTTGGATTCTGGAGGGACTCTTATTTCAGAGTGCAGAAATCTCATGAGGGTCTTCCAGCAGCCATCTTGGAGATATCAATATCCACATGGACTTTTTGCGAGGTTCCAGATCTGTTTACTGGTTCCTTATCTAAATAGCCTGCTTCAAAACTTCATGACAAAGGTTTAAAATAATATTTATTAAGCATGGGAAATGGAAATGACCTTCAAGATCTCATAATATTGACTGGAATTTTTGAGAAATGCCCCAAATAACCTGTTTTCATAGCCCTAGATTCAGGGGAGTACTTATTATGAACCTTGGTAAAAGTGTTTCCTCCAGTGAAACAGGAATTTTAACATGGAAAGGCCTATCTCTGCAGTCAAAATTGCTTATGTAGCCTTAACAGGATAGCTACAGCTTGGGAACCCTCAACAATAAGTTGGAAGCCTCAACAACAGGGAGCTGTTGCAGGGAGTGGCAGACACCTAACTCTTAGATGGGAAAGAAATAGTCATGTTTCTAGACACAACGGGATTTTAAACTGAGGATGCCTCGAGGCCAGGATTAAATATAAAAGATCCCTGTGGCCAAATGCTCCTGATGCTTGTAGAGCTTCAAGATAAATTCAAGAACCATTCAATATGATCTGTTTGTCCCAAGGAATGCTACCTTCCCTCTCTTAATTTCATCATTGGTAAAATGTCGGTGGTATTTTAAACAAAGTTTTTACTCTGAGTGGTAAAATAAAATGATACATGTAGAGTGCTTTGAAATAAACTTAAAATGTTTTTAATGTTGATTTATAATAATAATAATGCATTATTATTTAGTTATCAGTACCATAAGCTCTTTCTGAACCAAGGGAGTGACAATTCATAACCTCACTATGAGAAGTATGAAGTTTGAGTCTAAGACATTATATCAAATTAGAGAAAATTTAATTCAGGTTGAACAGAATTATGTGGAAGTGTGTGATTTCTGGTTAAATATGCCAATCATAGACAATAGACCAATCTTGAAAGCAGGAGGGGGAAATTGTTCACAATTTTTCCAATTTTCTAAATAGAATTAAATGACTCCAAATCAATGACTTATTCTTGGAAGGAATAATTCTAACAGGATCAAATATTTCAGAGGATTGAGAAAATGGCAATATTTCATTGATAAATTTCCATCTAAAATATCAGAAAATCTGAATTAGCTATTACAATAGCTAAAATGAATATTATTAATAACAATGTCCTAATTTAAACTAAGAAAATCTGAAAAATATTCTTCATTAATTTAGATAGGAACCATGGAAATAATTTTAATAAAATGAAAAACAGAAATCTTTGAATTCATGTAATGGACTCCCAAAGAGCATGAGATAAAAAAAAAATGTAGTCTGTATTCTTGTCTACTTTTGAAAATTCACTGTCATTGCTATGGCTTAAATTATGTTTTAAAGACTTTTTAACCTGAAAAGAAAAGGTCTAAGTCTTCACAAATTTAAAGAGTTGGGGTTAAACTTCTTTTTTGCCCCATTCTCAACCATCCCAATTCAAGTGTTTATTTTCTGCTTCTCCCTATTAATTGCCTCCTATGCCATGCCTCAAATATATTACATTGTATTTCTTTTAGTTTCTTAAGTACTTATATTGTTTAATTAGTGTTTTCCATAATATAAGGCAAAGACAGCCCCGGTGTCCATCAATAGACAAATGGATAGACTGTGGTCTATTCACACGATGAAATATTATGCGGCTGTAAGAAGAAATGAAGTCATAAAGCATATGACAACATGGATGAACCTGGAGGACATTATGTTGAGTGAAGCAAGCCAGACACAAAAGGACAAATACTGTATGAATTCATTATATGAACCAAATATATTTTGTAACTTATTGTTTGATTTAAAAAAAAATTATGTGTATCCATTACATTTAATTGAGAAATGTGAAAAAAAAAAGAAAAGAAATGTTGTGTTTAGATATGAGCCAATATGAGAAGTCAGCCTTATGATTTATAGTTTGAGGTCATACTTTATTCATATTAACGCTCTTTTGTTTTATATCATGATTGGTCTTTGCTTTTTTATCTGTGTATTGCTAGAATATAACATGCAAGAAGGTAAGAATATTTGTTTTTTTCAACTATCCATTTATGTCTGTTATACCAAGACTAATGCCTAATCCATTACTGGTGCTGGAATTTGAGAGGATCCAATAAATTACCTCTTTAACCCACTACATAGATGAATAAAAGAAAAACAAGAGACTGGTTAATGGACTTCAGATATCAGATATTTTAAAAATGTTTATCCTTTTTTAGGTACCAATATAGTTTGTTTGTTTGTTTATTTTTTTAGGAGTTACCAGGGATTGAACCTGGGGGAAGATTCATGCAAAGCAGGTACTCAGCAACTCAGCTACATCTGC
>JAQZBX010019111.1:21619-34251 GCA_029593785.1 Cabassous unicinctus
CACTAAACCACAGCACTAAACAGATCTGTCAACACAGACCAGGAAGGGCTGAGCAATAAGCTTCTGCATGGCAATGAATGCTTTTAAATATTACAGCAACATTGAGGATGAAGGACACCTGCTTCCTAGTGGTTCTTGAAGCGATCAGGAAGGAAAGCCTAAGCAGAGCACTCACTGATCCTAAAGACACCAAGGACTTATGTCATTACTTTTGTTTTGTTGAAATTTGGAAGACTTTTTTGTACAATCTATTTTTATTTTTATTTTATTTTCTTTCTTCTAGGGGAGAGCGAGAATGCAGTCCCCCACTACCACAAATTATGCAGTCGAGTTTCCCACATTTGGGGAAATCGCAAGAGTCAGCACATCTGGAGTGCAATGGATAAGCCTCGCCCTGGGAAAACCACCTTCATGATCATGGTATCTCCCCTGCCAGGTAAGTATGTACAATCTATTTTTAAATGAAATGAGGCGTAAATTATTTCCTTACAAATTGTTATAGTTCCTCAAGATTATGTAGGTATGTTCTTTGTAATATATTTAATCTCCATTTCATGACAGTTCCTACTGACTCCATATCGAAATCCACTTTGAAATGAGTTTGCTTTGACTTCCATCACTTAATATATGTCATTATCTCACACAGCATTTGACCAAATACATTATTTTTAATCTATGGATAGCACCTACATGCCAAAATTTTCTAAATCTAAACTCTTGCCACAATTGAGAAATAATCTATGCTTATAATATTATAAGGTTCTTAATTAGATTCTCTAAAGGCTTAGTAGACATTCATCAGTATCTCATCCAGGTGAAGAAACTTGTTCCCGTATTTGATTTCTGATTCTTTTTTGTGGTCCTGATGGTAAATATTTATCTTTCAATTACAGAGAGCATGAAGGAAATTTATTTTAGAATTTTTATTTTTAAATTTCTTTATCCATACAAAGAGTGAGCAATACAAAATTATAGAGTTTTTCTTATTTAAATTTTTATTAAGTTATAAAACTATTTTATCATTCACTTTGTTATTTTACTGGTAACAGATTTTCATTAGTTTTTGGTCAGTTTCCCTAGCTTCCTTAAATTTTTATTCATTTTAAAAGGTTTTAATTATTTCTTTTTTATTTCAAGGTATCCACCTGATGGATATATGATGACACAGTACCTGAAAGTAATTTGCTTCTCTCCTTGTTGCTAGGATGTAAAGGAAAAATTATATATAAATTAGAAAGTAATGAAATGTAACCCTCACTTGGTGCAAAATTCTGTTTCTGTGGTCAAGAATATCCTGTTAAAGCAAAGAAGTATGAAAACTAGCTTCAACCAGTTCAATGGACCAGCACAGAGAAAACCATTTGGTGTCCTCACTTCAACTTGCTTAATTAACATAGTAAAATTCCCACCCAGGTGTGGAGTTGTCTGCCTCCTTTTTTTGATCAGATAATGTATGTGCAAGCATGATTTCCTGTACATACTAATCATACAATTATATAGATAGCTGTGTATGTTCATAAATATGCATAAAAGCTAATGCATAATCAGAGCAAATGCTAAGTAGTAACATAGGTATTTAAGCAAGAGTAAAATTGCAGCATGGGGAGTCAGATCTGAGTCTCTTTAGACCAACTTTGGCTTGATGCAGAAAAAGTACTTAACAAAATATACCACACTTTCCTTAAAAACACACTTCAAAAGATAGGAATAGAAGGAAACTACGTCAATTTGATAAAGGGTATATTCGAAAAAACCCATAGCTAATATTATATTCCATGATGAAGTCCTAAAAGCTTTCACTCTAAGATCTGGAACAAGACACTGATGCCCACTGCCACTGTTCTTACTTACCATTTTGTTAGAAGTATTAAGTCTAGGCAAGAAAAAGTTATAAAAGGCAACCAAATTGTAAAGGAAGGAGTAAAAAATTCACTATTTGCAGATGACATGATCTATACATAGAAATCCCTGAGAAATCTACAACAAAGTTTCTAGAGCTGATAAATGAGTTCAGTAAAGTGGCAGGACATAAGATCAATGTGCAAAAAAGGTAGCATTTCTGTACACCAATAATGAGGAATCTGAGGAAGAAATCAAGAAAAAAAGTTAAATTTACAATAGCAACCAACAGATCAGATACCTGGGAATAAACGTAACTAAACATGTAATGGACTTGTATGCAGAAAATGACACATTATTAAAGGAATCAAAGAACATCTAAATAAATGGATGGATATTACCTGCTCATGGATTGGAAGACATCATTAAGATGTCTATCCAACCTAAATTGGTTTACAGGTTGAATGCAATCTCAATAAAAATTACAATAGTGTTTTCTAATGAGTCAGAAAAGCTAACTATCATATTTATTGGGAAGGGCAAAGGGCCCCAAATAGCCAAAGATGTATTGAAAAAGAAAAACAAAATTGAAAGAGTCATACTGCCTGCCTTTAAAAAATACTTCAAAACTACAGTAGTCAAAATTGCATCGTATTGATGCACAGATTCTGATACTGACCAATGAAACAAAATTGACAGTTTGGATATAGATCTTCACATAGACAGTCAATGGATATTCAACAAGGTCACCAAGCCCACTCTTTTGGGAGAGAATGACATCTTCAACAAATGGTGCTTAGAGAACAGGATAACCATATCTAAAAGAATGAGACAGGACCAACATCTCACACCTTATACAAAAATTAACTCAAGATTCATAAAAAATCTCAATATTAGAGGCAAGTCCATAAAGCTCCTAGAAGATAATGCAGGGAAGCATCTATGAGATTTTGTAGTTGGAAATGGTTTCATAAACTTTACACCCAAAACATGAGCAATGAAAGGAAAAGTAGATAAATGGGACCTCCTCAAAACAAAAAACATTTTTGCTTCAATGGAGTTTGTCAAGAAAGTGAACATGCAGCATATTCAAACGGAGAATATATTTGATAACCAACTATCTGATAGGTGGATAATATCCAGCATATATAAAGAAAACCCATACTTTGAAAATAAAAGGACAATACATTTAAAAAGTGGGTGGGAGATTTGAATAGACACTTCTCCAAAGAAATAAAAATGGCTAAAATGCACACGAAAAGATGCTCAACATCACTAGCTATTAGACAAATGCAAATTGTCTAATAATGAAAGATAATCTTAAACCCATTAGAATGGGGACTATTAAAAAACAAAGGACTACCAATGTTGGAAAGGATGTGGAGGCAGGGAATAACTATTCACTGTTGGTGGGAATGTAGAATGGTGCATCCATTGTAGAGGACAGTTTGGCAGTTCTTCAGAAAGTTAAGTATAGAACTGCCACATGATCCAGCAGTTCCACTCCTGGGTATATACCCAGAAGAATTGAAAGCAGGACCACAAATAGATATATGCACAACAATGTTCAGAGCAGCATTATTCACTATTGCTAAAAGTTGGAAGCAACTGAAATGTCAATCAACAGATGAATGGATAAGCAAACTGATATATACATACAATGGAATGTATATACATAAGCTGCAAGAAGGAATGCAGTATTAAGACATGGGAGAAAATGGATGAGTGTTGAATACCTTACATTGAGTGAAGTAAGCCAGACACTGAAGGACAAATATTACATGACCTCATTGATATGAATTAAGCAAATTGAGCAGATACAGAGGTAGAGTCTGGAAGATTGGTTTACAGGAGACAGAAAGGGAATAGAGGATGGTGAGACAGTGTCCATAAGTGCAAAATCTATGATAAGGTAAAAGGGAGTGTTTGGGAATTGGATGGGCATGACAGTGGTCCAGCAACATGATTCAGTCCAGTGGTTCTGTTTTGTGAGGGGAAGAAGGGTGTGGATTTGGGTTGGACTATCTATGGGACTGAGGGGAGGGTTGAGCAAAGGAGCAGATGAACTTTGGGGATTTTCAGGTCTGTGGTTAAACATATAATGTTGGAAATATTCTTTTAGCAAATATGGCAGGGAAGGGTTACTGGTGTAAGATGTCATGTGTGGGGTATATATGGAATATTGTGCACCTGGGACAGACTTATATAGAACATCTAAGTGTTCATCTTGTCATAGTTATAACAGTGGGTGTAGACCCAGACAATAAGCAATAAAATATTGATCTCCCAACCTAGGGAGTCCTGCTATGTTCTTAATTAGCAGGATAAGAATTCCTCAAGAATAAAGGCAGTGCTGAATAAAAGAGAACAGACCCATATGACAAGCCCTCAATTTTATTGCAAGTAACTATGAATCTTCTTTTTCACAAATTGAAACTTAGTGATTACCATAGTTTCCATGGGAAGGGGGAGAGAAGAATAGAATAGATGGAATATAAGGCACATTTAAGGCCTTTAGAATTGTTCAGCATGATCTTGCAATAACAAATATAGGCCACGTCAAATTTTGTCAAAACCTATAAAAGTGTGCAATCTGAAATGTAAACCATAATGGAAACCATTGACCATGGTGAGAAGCAGTGCTTCAATATTTGTAAATGAATTGTAACAAATGTACCATCCACATGTAAAATGGTATTAATAAGAGAGAGGGGAAATGGGGAGGGGATTGGGTATATGGGACTCACATCTATTAACTATATAACTTTTCTGTATTCTAAAGCTCCTGTGAAGATAAAATGAAAAAAATAAGATACTGGGGGAATATATGGAAGAAAATATCACTTTACAAACAGACAAGAGGTTTTACAGTGATGAAAGAAACAATGTCTAAATTTTTTTATTTCTTATTATTTTATATTGTTTCTCATTTTTTGTATTTTACTGATTACTTTTATAATTGTTATTTCATTCTCTTATTAATTTTATTGGAATAAATTCTTGGCTTAATTGTTGGAGAAGTTTTGGATCACATAAGAGTCATAGCAGTGGCAGAGAAGGATTATTGGTGAAGGGTGTCAATGATGTGGGGATGCATGGGAAGGGGTTCACCTGGGACATGCCTCTAAGACACATGAATATGTTCAAGTGTTCATGGGATTTTACTTCACTGGGTGGAGATCCACACAATAACTGCAAAAATATTTTGTTCTCATCCTGGGGAATTCTGCTGGATTCCCTAATAAGACATCAAGAATTCCCTAATGCAAGGGCAATGTCTAGTGAAGGAAGACAGACCATTATGTCAGGCCATTAACATTGATGATTGTATTTATGAACATTTTCTGGTGAAAATGAAATTTAGCTAGTATTATATGCTACCTAAGAATTACTTCCTAAAAGCCATCTTGTTGTTCATATATGGCCTCTATCTAAGCCAAACTCAGCATATAAACACACTCCCTTCCCCACCCAGCATGGGACATGACTCCAGGATTAAGCCTCCTGGCACTGTGGGGTTATTAACTAGCACCACCTAGACATGCAAATTGAAAAAGACCTTGATCAATAGGGGGAATGTGTAAAGACAAATGAGTTTTTATGGCTAAGAGATTTCAAAGTGGGTTGGGAGGTCATTCTAGAGGTAATGCTTATGCTAGTTTCAGCAGTATCTCATTGGCTGCCACAGTAAACAGTGCCTGAAATAGTGGTGTTCCTGAGAGTTCCAGGGATATTGAGAAACCATAAACAGTGAAGACAGCTCAGGAATTCAGCACCATCAGCGGGATTTACTTTGGAATTTATACTCCCCAGTGTAACAGATTTAGACTCATAGGTTCTCTACAAATAGCTCTTTTGCCTTTTTATTTGAATGCATAATTAGCACTTTATTTGATAAATATATGTCTCAGAGACTTAAATTTTTCATTGATCCATGTGCCTGTTGATTATTGAATTTTAGCAAATTTGCAACACTTACTCTCCAGTTCATTGGTCTCACCCAGGACAACTAACAAGGTGATGATGATGGACAATGCTCATCTCAAGGAACAGAAAATATCTGCAATGGCAAGCAAGATAATGCCATCCATCTGCCCCATGAAACTAAATCCGGCAATTAGAAGCAGAGTGGGCATAACCATGCCCAAATCCTCAAGATTGGTGAATAAAAAATGGGCCAAAACTGATTTATTATTATTCTACTATAGAGTTATTGTTATTCTACCAAGGGAAAAACTCTTATCATTAAGGTAAAGGTAGTGGCCACCAGAGGATCTGTGGGATGGGAAGGGAAGAATAGGTGTAATATGGGAGCATTTTTGGGACATTGGAGTTGTCCGGCATGACATTGTTGTGACAGATACAGGTCATTCAATATTTTTCCATAACTTACAAACTTGTGTAGGACAAAATATAAATTATAATGTAAACTGTAGTCTTTGGTTAGTAGCATTGCTTCAGTATGGGTTCATCAATTTTAACAAATGTACCACACCAATAAATGATGTGAGAAAGTGTGGGATGGGGAGGGAATGAGACATTTAGGAATCCCTTGCATTTTTTTATCATATTTTTGTAATATAAAGTTTCTTTAAAAATAAAAAAATATACAGAAGAAAAACAATGCAATTCACTACATTAACAATGAAAAGGGGAAAAAACTTATGATAATCTCAATTGGTAGAGAAAAGGCATTTGACAATTCCAGGATTCTTTCTTGACAAAAAAAATACTTAGAAAATAGGAATAGAAGGCAATTTATTCAACATGATAAGTGGCATATATGAAAACCCACAATATACAAAATGGCCAAGGGTAAAATTCCTAAAGCTCTTCCTCTAAGATCTGGAACAAGATGAAGATGTCAACTTTCATCACTGTTGATCAATTCTATACTGGAAAAGTTTTAGGCAGAGCAGTGTGCTAAGGAAAAGAAATAACAGGCATCAAAATTGGAAAGGAAAAAGTGAAACTTTCACAATTCCCATGCAGTATGATCCTTTATATACACAGTCATGAAAAATCTACAACAAATATACTTGAGCTAATAAGTTAATTCAGCAACATGGTGGTAATAGTTAATAGTACAATTATAAAAATGTTCTTTCATGAAAGTGACAAATATACCACATTAATTCAAGGTTTAATAATAGGGTGCTATATAGTTAAAAATACATCCTAATGTAAACTGTGGGCTATGTTAATAGTACAATTTAAATATTCTTTCATCAGTTTTAACATATACCACACTAATGAGAATTGTTAATCATAAGGGGTTATTTGGGAACTCTAATTTTACATGATTTTGGTAAACCTACAAATTTTACATTAAAATTTTTAAAAAACAAAATGCAGTACTTCTCTACACACACTAGGATGCCCAAAATAAAACAGATAATATTCAAATATTGTTTGTTTAAGATTTAGAAGAAATGAGAACTGCTGGGAATATAAAATGATGTAGACATGAGGAAAAACAGGTTGGTCTTTCCTCTAATGATTAAGTATAGAATAATCATAGGATACAGAAATTCCAGTCCTAGGTGGATACAAAAGAGAAATGAAAATATATGCCCTGTATTAGTCAGCCAAATGGGTGCTGATGCAAAATACCAATGGTCAGTTGGGTTTTATAAAGGGTATTTATTTGGGGTAGAAGCTTACATTTACCAGGCCATAAAGCATAAGTTACTTCCCTCACCCAACTCTGTGAGGGGCCCAGATTCCTGGGTTCCTCTCTTCCCAGGGCTTGATTCTCTCCAGATTGAGCTGATTATTCTCTCCACAAGGCCAGATGTAGACTCTCAGGCAAAGAGCTCATCTCTTTTCCTGGTGTCTTCTCCCCTTCCTCACAACCAAGATCTCTTACTTCCCGGGGCCCCAGCTCAAGACTCCAATATCAGAACTCCAACTCAATGCCCCACAGCTCTGTCCTTTGCCATGTCTTTTATCTTTGAGTCACCACCCACCAAGTCCCTACTGACATGGCTGAATCAAATCCCGAAGCATAACTTAATCTTGCCCAGGTGATCAGACCAATTTACAAGCATAATCCAAAATATATTTTTGGAATTCATAATTATATCAAACTGCCAATCTGCTAAACTCCACTCTCTGAATTCCAAAAATACTTTGCAATATTCAAAAAACCTTAAATCAACAACAATGCCAGTACAAAATCATATCATAATCATTTTAACGAAATACAGTTTGTCTTTAGGCAAAATCCCATCTGCTGTAGACCCCTGAAACTTACAAAACCATTTAACTGCTTCCAATACAGTACACAAATGGAAAGACAAAGGATAAACATTTTCATTACCATAAGGAGAAATTGGGAGGTTAAACATGAGTCATGGGTACTTTGCAGTTCAGTAAACCTGCAGAGCATCCTCCATTTGATTTCAAAATCTGAGAGTCATTCTTAAGACTATGGTTTCTTCTCCTTGGGGACACATGGGAACGCTCCTTTTCCACAGGCTTGCCCAATGGCCATTTTCTTGTTTCCACCCTCATCAATCATCTGGGTGTCAACCAAGCTCTGGACCTCACCCTCCAAGGGTGTTGGGGTGATTGACACACCTTATGCAATGTTTGGGTTAGAGTCTTAGGCCCCCTTGTACAGTGAGATGAACCCAACATTCTCCCTAACCTTCGGCATAGAGGCTCAACCCTCTCAGAGCAAAGTGTTGACCACATTGCTTTCCTTAATCCATGGGGGACAAACACACACCTCTCAGAACTACGGGGTGGTGAACTTAACCACTCTAATCTTTGAGGAATGTGCTCCAACCTCTCTGTAACCTGGGCTGGCAAAACTCTCCCAGAACACCACTTGGGAATATTCACCCTCTTCAACTGCTGGGACAATCTCACCTTCTCTGTACACATGGATGGTTCTCTTCTCTTGGCCCAAAGTGATGCCTTAATTCCAGATCTCAGCTTCCATGTTTTTCCTTTTGAAGCTGTTTCTATTTCAATTTCTCCTTTCCATGTCCTTTTTTGTTCAAGCTGACCGTGGCTTTGTTCATACAGCCCTCTCAAAAACCTGTTGGTTTAGCTTGCATGAAGGAGGGTTCCAAGCCATCAGACAGTAAGACTTTCCACAAGTCTATCCAAGAAAACTGCTTCTTCAATCCTGATTTACAAGTTCCAATTTTAGTTACATTTTTAAATGGGGCCCTATCATCTGGGAGCTTGATTTCCAGGAACTTGGCATTTCCAGAATCAGTTTCTGTTTTCTTTGGGCCCAATAACTCAGTCCTGAGCTTTTCCCATTCCTCAAGCATTTTGCTATAAGCTGTATGAAGAAGCCAAGCTGCATTCTCTGAGTTTACTTTGGAAAGTTCTATAGCTAAATTCTCAGTTTCACCATATTCAAATTCTGTCCTCCATATAATACCAGGAGTAAATCTTGCTATGTTCTCTGCAACTTTAAAACACGGATCACCTTTCCTCCAGTTTCCAATAATAGTTTCATCATTTACTTCTAAGGCATCATAAAAGTCTCTTTAGCATCAGTATTTCTATCAACAGTCTCTTCAAAATGATCTAAGCCTTTTCCAACAAGCATTTCACAATTCTTCCAAAAAATACCCCTTACTAATTTATAAAACCATTCCAACATTTTGGTAATTGCAAAAGCACTTCCCCACTCCTTTGTACCAAATTCTGTATTAGTCAGCCAAAGGGGTGCTGGTGCAAAAAAACAATTATCAGTTGGGTTTTATAAAGGGTATTTATTTTGTGTAGGAGCAGACAGTTACCAGGCCATAAAGCATAAGTTACTTCCCTCACCCTACTCTGTGAGGGTCCCAGATTCCTGGGTTCCTCTCTTCCCAGGGCTTGATTCTCTCCAGGTTCAGCTGATTGTTCTCTCCACAAGGCCAGTTGAAGACTCTCAGGCAAACAGATCATCTCCTTTCCCAGTGCCTTCTCTGCCACCTCATGACCAAGCCATCTTACTTCCTGGTGCTTGAACTCAAGACTCTAACATCAGAACTCCAACTCAAAGCCCCCCAAATCTGCCCTTTGCCATGTCTTTTATTTTTCAGACCCCACCTACTAAGGGTTGTGCTCAACACTCTACTGATGTGGCCCAATGAATCCCCTAATCATAACAATCATGCCCAGATGAACAGACCAGTTTACAAGCATAATGGTGTATGTATTTTTGGAATTTATAACTATGTCAAACTGACAAACTACTACAAGCCCCCTCAAAAATCTTGACTACAAGGCTTTGTAGCAGCATTACTGATAATAGCCAAAAGTTGGAAGTAAACCAAATGCCCATCAACAGATGAATAGATTAAAAACTGTGATATAAAAAGAATTCAAAGCATGGACTTGAAATAATACATTCACAACAATGTTCCTAGCAGTAGTGGTATTATTCACAATTGGCAAAAGATGAAAGCAACTCAAAAGTCCATCAGCCAATGAATTGATAAACAAAATGTAGTATATATGTACAATGGAATATTATTTAGCATTAAAAGGAATGAAGTTCTGATTCATGAAACAATATGGAAGAACTTGAAGGCATTATGTTCAGTGAAGTAAGCCAACACAAAAGAACAAATATCATATGATGTCACTGATATGAAATAATTTGAATAAGTAAACTCATAAAGTCAGACTCTTGAATATAGGTTAGCATGGGCTGGGCTGAGGATAAGGAATGGGTAGTTAAGGCTTAAATTTTACAGAATTTTTATTGAGTTTGATTCTAATGTTTTTGTAATGAATGGTGGTGAATGTAACACATTGAGAATGTAATTGACAGCAGTGAAAAGTGTATGTGAATGTGGTTAAAAGAGGAAATTTTAGGTCATATATATGTTAAGAGACTAAAATTTAAAAGAAAAAAAATGACTGTACAACACAATGAACACAATTTTATATGATCAACTATTGTTAATAGTACAATTATTAAAATGTTTTCATGAATTATAACAAATGTACCTCAATAACACTAGATGTTAATAATAAGGATGTTTGTGAAAATTCTGTATTTTATGTATTTATGCAGATATTTATGTTAGCCTACAATTTCCCCAAGAAAAACTTTTTAATAAAAACCTATAGTATAGCTCTACAATGGCACAATGGAGTATTATTCAGCCCCAAAGAATAACTGAAGTACTGATAAATACTTCATCTTTGATAAACCATCAAAACTTTAAGTGTGTGGGAGTGGATGTGGTTCAAATCTTTGGGTGCCTGATTCCCACATGGGAGGTTATGGGTTCAGTTCCTGCTGCCTCCTATAAAGTAAAAAACAAACAACAAACAAACAGATGTAAAAACAAATAAGGGGAGCCAGTGTGGCTCAGTGGTTGAATGCCAGCTCCCTACTTATGAGCTCCCAGGTGCAATCCACAGCCATATTGCTAAAAGAAAAAAGAAAAAGAAAAAACTTATGTCTGTTAAAAAAAGTGGATGAATTTTATTTTTTAATTAATATGATAGAACAGAATAGGAAACTTTATAGAGATAGAAAGTAGTTAAGTGGTTCCTTAGGGCTGTGGGGAAATGGGCAGGGGCTTAGGTAATGGGTCGAGTGTTTCTTTCTGAAGATGATAAAAATATTCTAAAATATACCACAGTGATTGTTGTATATATTTCTGAATATAATAAAGAAGAATTCTACATTTTAAAAGGATGAACTGTATGGTATTAAAATTATATATTAATAAATCTTTTTAAAAACATATGTGAGGGAAGCAGATATGGCTCAAGCAGTTGAGCACCTGTTTCCCACATGGGAGGTCTTGGGCCTGGTTCTCAATGCCTTCTAAAACCAAATAAACAAACAACATGCAAACAAAGGGAATAACCAACTGAGGGGAACTAATGTTGCTCAGTGGTTGAACACTGCTTCCCACATATGAGGTCCTTGGTTCAATCCCTAGTCTCAGTACCTCATACACACACACAAAGCAAATGTGAGTATATATGTTTGGTCGATATTTCTTAGATAAAACATCAAAAGCAGGACCATAGTAGAACAAAGTCAAAATTTTGTACAGATCAAAATATACTTTCTACTCTTAGAAAGACAATGATAAACAATAAAAAGACAAGTCCCAGATTGATAAAAATATTGATAAATTTTATATCCAATAAAATTTATGTATATAAAGTAAAGCACTAAATTCACTAATAAGAAAAGCAAAGACTCATTTTTAAAAAGGCAAGATGTTTGCATACACACATAAGGTTAGAGAAAATAAGGATATGAAAGGATGCTCAACATCATCAGTCTTCAGTTCACATAAACTAAAAGTACAAGGAGACAACACTAAAAACCTATTAAAATAGTGAAATTTTAAAAAATCAAATGAACATCAAATAATGGAGAAGATACATAAAAAATGGTAATGTCATACACATTAATGGCAATATACTTCAAGATATTACAGATCCATTTCAAAAAATCTGTGTTCTCTTGAAAAGTAATAATTGCTTACCATATAACTCAGTGATTCAAGTACTATAAATTTACATTAAGGACATTAAAATCTTTGTTCATGGAAAAACTGCTATACAAATGTTTTTAGCAACTTTAATCATAGTCAACAAAACTCCAAGTAATGCTAACATACATATAGTAAGTGGCTTACAAAAATTGTGAAACATCATAATAAAGGAATTCCACTAGGCAATATAAAGGAAGGAAATAGAGATATACACAACATATATGAATCTTAAATGAATTATAGTAAGTGAAAAAGCCAGATTCCAAACACAATTTACTCTATTATTTCTTTTTTTTTTTTTTTTTTTTT
>JAQZBX010019112.1:0-34049 GCA_029593785.1 Cabassous unicinctus
AAAAAAAAAAAAAAAAAGACTGCCTACAAGTCAAGGAACTAAGAAAGAAAGCATAAGTCATATCTAATCATAAAAAGATGGAAATATTTTTGTAAAAGGTTAAAAAGCCTCAATAGACTCACCACGAATTTAGGGGAAAGTTGTAATACAGGAGCCAGACAAAGCATTAAGTTCTGCAATATAGCTTACTTCTTAGCTATTGAATAATGGCAAATGATATAAAGATAAACTTGATAAAGGAGTAAATCCAAATGGCAAAACAGAACAAGACAAAACAAAACAAAAATTCAAACTCAGTGGTAGTTAGGGAAATAAAAATAAAAATGTGTTATTACTTTACAACCATCAGACTGGGAAAAATTTCAAAAGAGCAATAACACTTATTGCAGGTGGGGAAAATGGGCTTGTGGTTATTCAAATTGAAACAGCCTTTTCGGAAAACAATCCAGAAGAGTATACTAAACATTTGAAAAGGTATACTCATCAATCCCACTCCTGAGAATCTTAGGAATAATAAAACCAGGTCGTAGAGATATAGATCTTAAGTTTTCATATTGCAACATGGTACATAGAGGCAAAAAGAAAAAGAAATAGCCATCAATATATTCCTATTATAGAATATCATGCATGAAATAAAAAGAATACACTTTTATGTGAATATTTTGTTAACATTTTGAGGAAGATGGATGGAAGCATACAGATTTAATATTTGTTATCTCAGGAATGGGATGGAAAATTTGGGGGATGAGAAGGAGAGGGAAAAGAACATTTTAAGAAGGGGAATGAAAAAGGAAAAGAAAAAGATTGCCTAATATGTATGCCATGATTACATTGATGCATTTAAGAATATATACATATTAAAAATATATATATATTTGTATGAATGAAAGAAATATCAGAAATACCCTTTAATGCAATTTTGCTTTTGTCCATTTTGCTCCACATTTTTAAATAACTTTGACTTTGTATATTTTATTGAAGTTTTTGGTCCAAATAAGTTAATTAAATTTATAATCGTGTTTGATCACATTTAACATTTACTTATCTGTTTACTTTCACTTTACCAGATTTTTTAATCAAATATTAATTGTTGCCTCTCATTTGTGGAAATCAAAGTGTCTTCACTTTTTCATCAATAGTGTTCACACTTGTCTTCATTTTGCTCTTGCATTGATGTTAATTCACATTTTTTCCTGTATGTATGGACTATATTTGGTAGATACATGCTTTATTTTTATTATTAATAGTAATGGCTTTCTATTCCTTTTTCTTGTCTTGCTCTTCTTACTCCTTCCTCTTACCTTCTTCTGGAAACCAAAATTATCATGGGCTAGATCTCCATGATCTAGTGACCCATATCCAGAAAGCATTCTATGATTTTTAATTTTTTTCTTATTAATTTCTTCTTTCTGTTGGTTTTTCTAAAGCTTGTCCTCAGTAGCACTGATTTGATTTTCTGTAACAGAAGGCCTTTCACTTATATCTCCCTCTGAGGTTTTAACTGCAGACACTATGTTATTCATTGTCCTGCATCATATTTTTTAATTGGTCTGTTTTTATTTGATAGTAGCAATGCCCATTTTCTGTTTACTGAGAACATATATCAAGTAGTTTTAATCTTTTTTTCTGTTTTATAAATAATATCTATTTTAATCTTACAAATTCCCTCAAATCTTTAAATTTTTTCTTTTTTATTCTCACAATTAAATTTCTTGTAGGCCCTATGCTGATTCTTTTTCCCTTTTTCTCTAGCCAGGCCCATGTTGGAGGGTAGTTGCAGGCAGTAACTGCTTTCAGTCCTGGCAGCCTGCATGCCAGCAGAGACAATCGCCAGTCAGAGAAGCCTGATGCTGGAGGCTAGAATGATATGCCAACACAAGTCTTGGCACACGGACTGTTTTCCCCGTAATATTTACTTTTAGGCTCATCCTGGTGTGAAACTGGAGGAGAAAAATCCTTTGTAAGTGAAATCCTGGTTTCTGTTGATAGAAGAGAGTTCCAACAGACATATTATAAACCTTCGAGGAAATAAAGGTGTTGGAATATGATGGTACAGATATTATCCCTTCCTTCTTAAGCGTAAAAGTAGATATGACCAGATAGTGAGCAGGCAATTGAAGAACCTGGGCACTGACACTCATTTCTGGAGACCGGATATCAAGTTGTAGTTGCAAAATGGAAGTGAGGGAACAAGTTTCCTAGAGGATATAATTCTGAGCCCCATCACATTAGTAAGGAGGGTTTTGAAAGTCTGTAATAAAATAGGAAATGCCCTAATCTATTAGTTACTATGGTAGATGCAGTTAGTGCATTAGGACGTTTGCTTTCCCATGGCCACTGAGAAGACTGGGTGATTTCTAAAGTCATATTAGACTCTGCTGTTGTACCATGTTCCTTTCTTTTTTGTCCTCTCCTCTGATCTCCTTTCCCTTCCACTTCTACTACCTTCCTCATTAGTTGTACTAAAATTTTTCTTCATAAGCAGCCATAAGATAATTGGGTTGGGGGAGATTAACAGGGCAATATGACTGGAGCAGTTTATTGTATTTCTGTGGTGTGGAAAGGGAAACATTCAGAGCCTCCGAAAAACCTAGATAAAGGGAAATGGATGGTGGCAGTAAAAGATGGAGCTATAAGTGTGCATTTTGATGTATTGCTCTTTAAAATATATTTTACCTTTCTTTACAAAAATAATGTCATTTTACTCAGTTTTGAATATATAGGAAAGTATATAGATAATGGAAAAAATTAACTTATAATCTCACCACCTTGAAATAACCATTGTGAAAATATAAGCATATTTTCTTCGGTGTATTTTTTTGCTCTGTGTGTGTTTAAAATGAAATTGGGGCCATTCTAGATATACTTATGTGTAACCTTCTTTTTTACACTTGACAAAATACTGCAAACTTTTTTCTATTTATTTTTACATTCTGCAAAAATATTTTAGTGCCCTCATATGAATGTTAATTTAAAACCAATCCCTTCTTATCAGGCTTTTAGGTCCTTTCATTTTTTATTTTTACTATTATAAATAACTCTGTGATAAATTTTTGAATATAAATATTTTTGCATAGCACTGATTGTTTTCTTAAGTTAAAGACTGGAATATAGTCTGTTAAAAGAGGCTCCCTTTAAAAAAATTTGCTTTTCCTTTTAAGTAGAATATATGCTAATATACCTTAGGGTCTTAATGGATTTAAAGGTAATAATTTTCCATAGTTAAGTAAAACACATAAACTGTCCATATTTTTTTCTATTTCCTTAAGTTTGAATTTAAGAAAATCTCTGGGACCATAAATGAACCACTATAAAAGCCAAGAACTTCTTGATGTATAAATTATTAATTGTGTCTAGTGTGATCCTGCCAATACAATTCCTTCCAGAATATTCTCCATATATAGCATGCTTTTCCTACCTTGTTTATAGTCCTTACAATATTCCACATATAATTTGTTTAAGGTTTACATTATGAATGTTAAGACATCCTGGGCCCATCTGCCCTCAGCAAACTTGCATTAAAAAATACCCATGTTCTTTTATCAACTGTAACAAAGCTATACACTAATGTAAAATGTTAATAATGGGGGATGTACATGGGAACTCTACATTTTCTGCACGCTTTTCCTGTAAACCTACGTCTTTTCTAATTAAAAAACAAACAAAACAGAAAACCTCATTGCCCCTACACTTTCATCAAGTCTAATACAATTGGAGTGTGGTATTTTTCAGGATTTAAAATGTTGCCTAAAATTTAATAAGAATAAGGATAAGCATTGTATTGATCACCTTTACTATAGAGAGAATGCACTTGCTTCCCTATATTGAGACTATTAGAATTCATTTGAAAGACTCTCCAATTCACTTGACCTCTGGTGCCTAAGCGTAACAAAATCTTCAGCTGAGAAAGATATACTAGCCCAGAAGCTCTGACTGTCGAGTAAAGGCATTTAGAAAGAGTTAGAACTGTATATTTCTAGGTCTGTTATGTATCTTGATAAAAATAAATCCATATGTATCTTAAAATTGATCCAATGGAAGTGAATGTCTTGGGAAGGTTTGAAATTGGATACTTTGGTCTGGAAGAACAATAAAATTTAAAAGTCAAAAGAATTGGGTTCTACTTAGGATTCCTAGTACTACAGTGACAACACATGTTTGAGGAAGGAAGGAAGGGTAGAAAAGGAAGGAGAAAAGAAGAAAGGAAAGAAAGATGGATTGCAGTTCGGGAAAAGGGAAGGAACAAAGAATGGCAGAATGGGTTGGATTGGTTGTAACTGAGGAATTATTGACCATTTTAATAATTTATCTGTTAATCTTGTAGCTTATTCCTTCTAGCTCTTCATGTTATAAAGTAGTTTTTGCCACATTATCATGTAAACTCAGGGGTAAAGAATAGGAAGAATATAGTGCTTAGACACACAGGGAATATTAAGATGTTTTCATTATCTTTCAAAGCTATTGGTCTATACTAACTATTATTTCTTACCACATGTTTTATATGTGCACCAGCTAGCATAAATTAGAACCCATCAAACAGAAGTCTATAAAGATGGAATGGCTTGGGAAAATTTCCCAAGGCACTTGGCCACCTTGATAGACAACTACTCAGTAGACTTCCCTGAGAGAGGCAGCATAAATACTCTCCCATCATTCTCGAAATTTCTAATCAATTGTGTCTGTGTGGACAACATTCTTTCCACCATACCTCTGTATTTATGAATATTTTTAGTCTCTAATGTCTTTGGTTAGCTCAACAAATAAATAAACTGATTATTTAGAAAAGAGAGAAGAGAAGGAGAAAAGAAATGTCATTCTTTTTTCTTTATGTTTCAAAAAACGGTTTTTGTTTTATACAAATAAAATGGTCATTTGAAAAATATTTTCTTAACCACTCTTTTATTTCAGACAATCTAAAAAGTAGAAATATTAATTAATTAGCTTCCCATAAGTTGGCAGACTACCAAAAATTTGGTTTCACCAACCATTTCTCCAAAATATTTGAATCTTTTAAGGAAGAATGTAAACATATGCAAAATTAAGGTGTTTTGTTTGTTTGTATATATGTACATGTATGTTTCTGAATACATACTATCTCCATATAGGAAATATCATTATGGCTTGATTCTATTTCTACTGTATTCATATATTTGAGATAACATAAACTGGTGTTACTACAAGCTTACTATGAGCTACCAAATCAATTCAGTGAAACACAGTGTTCAATTTACTTTTGGTCATCACAAACTTTGGTAAAGTCATATCAGAGGTCACATGCATTTCCAGCCTCTGTCGTAACCTCACAGATGTCAAGATCCTATCAGTGGGATGTGAACTTGACTCTTCTATGTAAGATGACAGACAGGGCCTTGTAATATGTAAGTCCCACGGCTTACCTAACCAAGTACATGGCAGCATCTCTCCCAAAGTTTAGAATATGGACATAAAAGAACTGGTGACTGACTGGTACAACTTGTCTTACAAACTATGCAACTTTTGTAGCTACCTTCCCCAGGAATATTGACCTTATGGGGGATGTGGGGGCAGAACTTCATAGTCAGGAGAACATATTAGTCAACTTTCTTGCTGAAAGGTGGGGACTGAGGATGGGTAAGAGATGATAAAAAATAAACTGAATAACCTATTTTCTTTGAGTCTTTCCTTCATCATCTATTAATATGTATTAATGTATGTTCATATAGCAATAGCAACATGAAGAATCACTATGTTGCATTTATGAAGTCACTAATAGACTAGTATAGAAACATGTTAGCCAAAATATTTGGGATAGGAGTTGTTCGGTTAAACAAAACCTGATTCACCTTAATTATAAAGTATACATTTATTCACCAATCATTTGCCTTTTATTCTGGCCCATGGATTGGTATTCATGAGACTTATATGGTCTTTCTTACGTAAACTACAACCATAATGAATTTTCCATACTTTACAATTTTGGCTTTAAAAGTTCAAATATCAAAAGCTGGATGTTTCAACCTCTTTTCTGGCACATCTGATTATGTACTCAATGAATAATCATGTGATTGTGTGAGTCATCATTATTCATATAGTGATGCTAATATAGGACATATCTATTGCTATCTATGTTTATCTATCTCTTTCCATTTCTATCTATTCATCTATCCATCAATCATATATGTTAGTAATATGAACAAGAATTGTAATTTGAAATTATTGCCAATTTCTAAATATTTAAGGTAAAATAAAGTTAAACATTCTAGTAAAATTTCATGTGATATAGTAATTTAATTATTTATGAAATTAATTGATGCAATTGTAACATATTCATAATGAATGATTTTGAAAGTTGTTAATTTTAAGTAAAAATATTAAGAAATTTTAAATAATTAAGTGGGTTAATCAGTTAATATAAATATGAAGGGGACACGTTAGCTAGGTAATTTTAGAAAGAAATTTGAGTCAAGAAATGATTATGCAAGTTAAAAAATAAAATAATCAAACAGATTTTATCACAACTTTTATGTCTTAAAAACAATAAAAATCATTACATGAACAATATGCCTTTAAAGAACACATAAAATTTCAATTTGCTTCATTACATTTAGGCCATGAGTCTTAAAAAACAAAAAAACAAAAAACAGTCCTACTTAGTAATACTCTGCTTCTTATGGCAGTTGAATTAAAGGCAGAATTTCAATATCGCTTCCTCAAAATATCAACAACGATTAAAAAAGCTAAAAAAATGATAAATTATCTCCAGTTCAGATATTATATAATATATAAAGAATATATAAAGAATATATATTTTTTTTAATTAGAGGAAAATTATGTACACAAAAAATATCTTATTCCTTTAGATACCTCAGTTGAAAGTGAATAGGCATTTAAAATTGCAATTTAAAAACTATTACTGCTGAAAAATTATTATGCCCTGTAACAAAATTCAAGCTTTTATATTTCAGAATTAAAAAGAAAATATAATAATAATGTATTTTTGATAAAACTTCAGACTTATTTTTATATTCTAGAATGATATTTATATTTGGCTTTGGCCAAATCTTCATTTTCTCACCCAAAACTTTACCATTTGACTTTTAGCTAAAATGGATATTGAGTGCATGTTGAAAAATAAGCAACTCAAACATATAATCATCAAAGTAATTCCCACAGGAAATCCTCTTAGCTCTATTCCAAAATAGATTCTGGGATTTGTACAATTCTGTTTGTCTAGAAGTAGTATTCTTGCTAAAACCATCATTATCTTTCTCCTTTTGTTTAAAAGGATCTCCTAAATTGGCTCTGTACTTCTTGTCTGTTTAGAGTCGCCTTTCCAGAAGGAGTGATCTTTTTAAAATTACACCACAATTCCCTCCCAAACTTAAGGCCATTATCATTTTGTTGTCATTGTTGTTATTTAATCCCAATTCTTTACCTTGGGCTAAAAGCGCTCCCAGTGTCTTCCCTTGTTGAATGTGCTTGCCTCCAGCTACGCCACTGGCATCATGTCCCTCATGTTGAGAACCCACTCGTTACCCATGAACTAACCCATATATGGAGTAATGTTGAATGTCCAACACACTGGGATCTGAGACCTTATCCTTTCTTAGGAACAGATTTTAGAGAAAATGGAGAGTGCTCTAAGGAAAATAAATTGAAGCCTGTGAGTTAGAAAGATGAGAAGATGCTCAAATGGTTTTGAGGTCATTTGGAGGTGTTTTATCACAATAGGTTAAGTATAGTATGTGGTATTCTAGAGATGTAAACTTAATTTTCAACCCTGCCATTTACTAGTTATGTGACCTTGGGTAATTTTATCTAATCAGCAAAATATACAAAGGTTGGCTGACACTCTCATAAAAATGTTTGACACTTTCCCCCTGATTAGATCTAATGCAAACTCTCCAAGACACTGATGTTGCAATTTTTTTACTTCATAAATTCCTTTACTCATCCGTTCTCATGATTCTATGCTCTTCCTTCTTCCCAATTTCCCCAACCTCACCACTATTTTTAGCCTTAATGATATATGATTTGGATGAGATATGCATTTCTCTAATTTTATTCACAAAATAATCTAAAAGACCTGCCTCTTCTGGTTTCTGTATCTTTATTGAGTATGTAGATTGCTGGAATTTTCCATAGGCCTGTTGTCATTTGGGTTTTTAGTCCTGGAATCATTTGGCAAGTTTTGTATGGAATCCCAGTCTCAACATAAATTGAGTATCCAGCAGTTAGCATTGTAGGTAGGCTAATATTGTTCTTATTTGCATCCTGAGACCTTTGTAAGTATCTTCATTTTCATCATCTTCCCAGCCCACTGAAAAGTGGTTTTCCAGATGAGATTTACATTATCAACTTGACTTATTTCATCTTTTTATTAATAATCACTATCTTCATCAATATCATTTTCTCTTTACTGATTTTTTTTTTTTTTTAAACAAGAAATACCTTGCCTGTATAAGCAGGTCAACAGTACAGAAAATTATATAAGGCAGGGATGGGGAAACTTTTTCTGTCAAGGACCAGATCCTTTTTTTTTTTTTTTTTTTTTTTTTTTTGTCTTTGTGGGCCACATATTCTTTTTTTAGCATTTTTTCCTTTTATTTTTAAAGGAGCTTTAGATTACATAAGTGTTAAGTTAAAAATATAGGGGATTCCCATATACCACACCCAATCCCTCTCCCACTCTTTCCCCCATTAACAACATCTTTCATTAGTGTGGTATATTTGTTACAATTGATGAACACATATTAAAGCATTGCTACTAAGCATGGTCTATAGTTTACATTATGGTTTACACTTTGCACTGCACAATTTTATAGGTTTTTATAAAATGTATGATGTCTTGTATTCATCATTGCAATATTGTGCAGAACAACTACTCAGATCTTCTGTTAGAGCACTAAAGCAGCTATGGACAATAAATAGACAAATGGGTGTGGCTATGTTACAACAAACTGCATTTACAAAACTGATTCAGGCCAGATTTCGTATGCTGGTTCCTGATAGAGGATAATAAGTGAAGTTCCCAATCTACACATCCTTTTAAATATGCTTTTAAATACCAGCTTATCATTTGAAGAGCTATAATGCATAACCCTTATTTTATAGATAATTCACATGTTTGTAAGGTCATTTAGAAGTCACAAGACTTCTCCTTATAGTAGAAACCATGTTTAACCACTTTATCAAAATATTTCTGATGTCATTTATACATGCCTTAAAATTACAACTGTATATACATGAATCTGTCTTTTTAATTCCTAAAATTTCCTTAATTCTTTTGCCTTGAATAAGTGTATATTCATTTTTTAAAAAAATAATACTTTGCATAGGAATTAAAGTTCAAACCTATGTGTCCCTATAATAAAATTCATTGGTAAAATATAAAATATTTATTTGCTGATACTTTGGCTATTTCTGGATATTCTGGATATTTGAGATTTATCAAATTTTAAGTTAGTTCTCAACCTTGTAAAGTTAGTCCTTTTAATATTTTCTTTTTATGCCCAAGTTTCTTCACTCCTACTTAACAAATTCCACATATCATCGTCAATTAACTGGTTTCCAAATCATGCTTTATTGTGCCATCCTCTATCCCCCCTCCCTAAAGAAAATGTCAGTAGTCCCCAATGTCTACAAGATAAGAGTACAAAATGCTTGGTAAAGAACATAAAGGTCTCTAAAATATATTATCTATTTAAATTTCTGAGAATATAGTATTCCTTTGTATAATTAAACAAACTGATCAACTTGTCTGTTGTGCTTTCAATGCATCTTGGGCATTCTCAATTTCATGCATTGGTTCATATGATCGTTTCAACCTTCAATATCCTTCCTTTCTCCTTTTATCTAAGTCTGGAGTGCATGATCTGTGTGTGGGTGTATATGTATTTTCTGTGAAGAAAACAATCTTGGTTTCTGTGTAAGCGAGAAGGGATGATAGTAGATGAGTTAGAAATCTTTCCCAGTTCCTTTCAGCTTAGTCTATTGTATTTGGTAGTTTATGCTTTCTGTTGTGCTCTGCTATCTGCTCCAAAGAGTGCTAAACACCTTCCATCTAACTTATGACACTGCGAATGTGACCACAAATTCCTGGATACTTCTATTTTCTAGAGGAATATAGGCTATAAGGTGAAACAAATAAACAAGCAAACAAATGAAAAAAAAAAAACAAAAGTTTGACAAGAGGAGAATAGTAAGAGAGGTCTCAAGTTGGCTTAAATGGGCTGCTGCCTTAAAATCAGAAATGGACTTGAGGTACGATTGAACGCTAGATAAACTTTCTTCTTCTGGCATATACCACCCATTTAATTCTGTTGTTTAAACTCCACATTGCTTCCTTGTGATAGGAAAGGGCAAAGTTTTTGTCAAATTCACTCAGTATCCAAACTAGGCTGATGTGACCTGATGACAAGTAAATACAATAAGCTCACCACTTAATTTTTCTCTCTTGCAGCTGTTTCCTGAAAAGCTTACACATGTAGAGAAAGACTCTGGTGGGTAAACTTACTCTTTTTACCTCACTCCTTCATCTTCATTTCTTTCCCTCTAACCTCCTTAACCACATGTATATCTATCTTCTAAGAAAAGTGTGCAGAGAAGAAAAGTCAGTATGGCAAGTGGCCTAGATAGAAGAACGTATGGATTGAATATACCCTGCTGGAAGAACAGAATACTTGAAGAAAATGTAATGTAGCGAATGAACTTGAGAACTGATATGAGAGAAGGAAGTTGGTTTGACTCATATCATTCTAAAAAGTAAAACAAGAATCAAAGACGAAGAGGAAGATTTGAGCTTATATTACAGTTTGTGCAAGCGCAAAAGCCATCCAACAAAAAATGGTGCTGCCTACTGTAAAGTGTAAAGTAGCAATGCTTTTTTGTTGTTGTTGTTGTTGTTGAGGTTTGGGTTTTATTCTTTTTTAGAAAAAAGGAAAATTTACAAGATGCAGAGGTCTCACACAACACAGTATCACTAATGATTGTTCTTGCTATACCTTCACACTGGCCCCGGCTTAAAACCAGTGTTGCCAAGACTATGGACAGCATGAATGTGCTTGAGACATCCTGGACACAGAGAAACACATCACAGTGTGAAAGGAGGACTCAGTGACAGATGATGTTGGGCCAGCCTGGTTCAAAGCAAGCCAAGGTATTTTAGGAACCAACAAAGCCTTTCTTTGGGGAAAGGCATGTGTGTGTTCCCTGCCGCCACATGCATTTCTCCCATTTGGAACTGGGAGAGACCAAATGGGGCACATATCCCCAGAATGGCAGGACCCACTTCCCCCATTAGAGCACAACAATTACAGAAAATGACAATGTTCTTTTGGTTGTTGTTTTTTGTTTTTTTTTTAAGATTTATTTACTTTTTTTTATCCATTTTTACCACCACCACCCCCATTTTTGCTGTTTTTGTGTCCAATCCCTGGGCAATTCTGTGTCCATTTCCTGCCCTCTCTTCTCATCCTTCTCCTCCTCACTTCATTGGGATTTGATGCTGGGAAACTCCTATGTGGGAGAGAGGCATCCTACTGCCTGTGCCACCTTAGTTCCTGGTTTTTCGCACGTCTCATCTTGGCTCTCCCTTGTGTCACTCTCCTGTTACATCATCATCTTGCTGTGTGGCTCGGCGGGGCCTGACGGCCCACCTGCGCACGGGGCTTAATGGTGCACCCATGTGCAGGGCCTGGCAGAGCACCCACTCACAGGGCCTGGCGGCCTGCATGCCTTCTATATTTTTCTTTATTTTTACCAGGAGGTCCCGGGGATTGAACCCAGGTCCCACCATATGGGAGACGGATGCCCAGCCATTTGAGCCACATATACCTCCCCCTTTGGTTGTTTTTTGGTAGGGCTACTTAGGGTGCCAACTTCTTATTTCTGGTCTTCCTTTTCCACGTTCCAGTTCCAAAGCCTTAAAGCAAAGAGTGAAGCTGAGTATGCCAGGGACTGGAAGACAGATTACTATTTTGGCCATTAATTCTATTGAGTTATTCGATGGCATGCTCTTCTTTGAACTATATACAAGCAATGAGAAGGAAAAGTCCTCCATTTCCACTAGGTTTGCTAAGTTAGGAAAACATGATTTGTGAGTGCCACATAGCCATTTTCCCAATCAAATGTAAGAAGAGTGTCTGCAGTAAGAGAAAGTGTGACTTCACATAGAGCCCGAGTCAATAGATCCCAAAAGACGTTGGTAGATTCCCATGGATTCCATCATGCTATGGTCAGTTTCATCCCTGTGCTTTCCAATTATGTCATCCAATAAATTTCCCCCTAAATAATCTAGTCTACTTATCATAAGGATCAAACTTAATCTTATCAAACTATATACAGTAGGCATATCAGACTATAGGTCCTAGGCATTTGGTGGAACATGGCCACCGGGAGGTATCCTAGATGACTTCAAAGAACAAACTTCATTGTAAAAGACTTTTCCTTCCACCAGTGTGTCTAGCCAGTTTCAGAGCCCTGATAAGGGTTCAAGAAATATTTAATTTTTGTGGATCAGTCATCTGCATCTGTTTAGGAACCCAGGCTGTATAACTTAGATATTTTTATGGCTATCCCCCTAATAGGTAAAGAGCCTGAAGTTATATTCTAGAGGTCAGGGACCTAGCCTGATGCTTCCACCACTAATGAAATATTTAAATTCCTGTATTTTATTTTTTAACCATCACATTTTGCATTCAAATCCATGATAATCCATTTTTATTTTAATATAAAAGTAATGTTTCAAATTTCTAAGCTATTTTTCTGAAATCTCACAATAATAATAATGCACTAAGAAGAAATACCATGCTTATAATATGGCATTTCATCACCTTTAGGAACACAGCATGATAGCCTCAAGGGTAGGCACAGTCTTGTTTGAGAACAGTTGATGGTCAAAACCTGTTGGCACAACAAAGAATAAGCAAGCTTTATTTTCTAATGAGAGTTCTAGAAGGAAAATGAATATATTAAGATTTATTTCATATTTTTAATTGTCCTGTGTCTTACCAAATCTAGCTTAATTTGTTGATTTTTGATCCAAAATGTAGGCATATACCTAGCAGAATATCTCATACAACTTGCCTTCCACATAGAAGACATTAAAAATATGTAGGTTTACTGACTGTTTAAGGAACTTGGTCAACATTTCTGATACTTTGCTCATATTATTTAGAATGTGTATGCTGTGTTTGAGATACTCATTTAAAAAAAGTAGTGAATTAGATTCTAAAACAACAACAATGACAACTTAAACACCCCAACCACACAGATTCTAACTTTGCAAGTTTATTTGGTGTCTGTTTGACCTGCTTTGAGAAGCCAAATTACTGTGGGGAATTGGAGAAAAACAAGCATGAGAAGTGGTTGCTTTTACCAAGTGGTGCCATGGGAGGAACTAGATTGAAATTTAAAATGTGATATAAATTATTTATCATGATGTTAACATTTTAAACAGAGTCCTTTCACATCTCTTATCCCATTGGGATCCACAAAGATTCTCTAAGGTAAATAAGATGATATCATTATTCCCACTCTACAGATGAGGATATTTATGCCCTTAAAAGTTGAGTGAGTCACCCATGATTGGGCAATATTTTAGTTATAGAGATAAAGTAGAATCCTGGAGTCCTTTATTTCCTTCTGGTCCACATCTATTTTTTTCTTTGCTGCTTACTTTTCAGGAAAGAGACACTGTACCTACTCTGGAACTGAGAGCTAATTGTATGTTTTGATATCACAGAATAAACAAACTAGTATTACCATAGATCTTGGCACATATATTACCCTTTTCTTTTAAAAAATAAAATAAATTAAAATAAGCTATATTATACAATGAGTATATAAGTAAGTGTATTTCTCAACATGATTCTCACATTCTCAGTCCAACATCTTAGGAGGGACTTTTAATTACCCTTTTTGTCTCCTTTACTATAAAAACCATCAGCAATGCCTTCTGACCTACCTTCAACATACCCCAAATATAAAATCTCTACTTACAACACCTTGGCTCAAATTAACTTCATCTCTTACCTGAACCATGCAATCATCTCTTAAATTGTTTTCCTCTTCTCTTGCCCTTCTATATTCTATTCTCTATTCAAAAGTTAATACAACCTTTTTAATCTGTAAATTAAATTAACTCATTCCCCTACTCAGTAACATTCAGTGACTTCTCATGACATTTACATTAAAATCCACATTCTTTGCTAAGGGACACACTAGTAATTGACCTCCGTTATCAATCAACCTCCCCCAACTTTTTAAAAAATCTCTAAGTTCCCTGGTGGATTAGCATGGATATACAATATGTACGATTTAAGAGTCATTTCCTGAAACAATATATGTGTACTTTCTTTTTAGTTCTCATAGGTTGACACACAGACATAGGAGATTAGGATATGACCCAGTGGCAGGGCAAAAAAGCAACAAGGAACTGGATGACCTATGCAGCAATACCACCCATAGTCCTAGACTGGTGACTTCTAGATCTGATACAAGGGAGAAATAATTGTCTGCGGTGTCTAAGCTGCTGTATTCTATGGTTTCCTAATCACAGAAGCTTAGCCTGTACATACTAAAGCTCTTGCCAGGACAATGTACTGTCAAACTCCAGCCCACTTCTGGCTTAACTCAATCTCCCCTTCACCCTATACGCTGGGCCATGATATGCTGTAGCCCATGTGGCTTTTCCAATCATTTGTCCTTTCAACTGGAATATTCTTCCCCCAAATCCTCCATATTTTTGCATCACTTCCTATTTTCTTGAGATCTTTGTTCAAATACCGCCCCCATAAAGAGGCCTTCTCTGAAGCCTCCATCTAAAATAGCCCTCATTTCTCTAACATGAGACCTCTCCTTCACCCTACTTTATTTATTTATTCAAAAAACTTGACACTACTTTAAATTATACTCTATATCTGTATGCTGTTTCCAATTCAAAATTCAGCTTCATTAAAGCAAGGACTTTGTCTTTTGCCTACTTGTATTACCCATAAACTAAACTATGCAGTGCCTAGAACGCCCTTTAATTTCACATTTTTTACCCCTAAGTTATTGAGCAGGGTTAGCCCCAGCCTGCTGAGGCAGTAGAGGTGAACGAGAAGATAGAGAATGTTTGGCTGAAACCTCTATTGAGAGCTGCAGGTGTGATAGCTATTTATAAACAGTCACTCTTCACTGAGTACTGCGATTGCATTTGGCCCTCCCTAAATTGTTCCCCATCTAGTCCCTCAGTCAATTCTTACTGAAACTGAGAGAGCAATCCTTTCCTTATCCCCATACTCACTAATGAGTCACCTGAGGTTTGGTGAGTTCCCTTACAACTCCCTCACATGCCCCTCTCCACTCATATGACCGAGTTACTAGGTAATATAGTCTAGGTCAGCATCAGTGGGCATAAACAGACTCCTACATGTCAGTAATATAATTAGGGATCCATCTACAATAATTAAGGCATGAGCTGTTGACCAAATCTGAGAATAGCCTAGACATAAAGCCAATGGTCAAGCATGACACAAGAGAAGAGGGCAAGAGCAACTCAGTGCCTCAGCACAGGTGACAGTCTTGATGTTCAAGAAAATGCTATGGGAAGAAGGAGCAAGAGCTAACATCTCAAAGAAATCTCTTTTTATGTTGAGCATTTTAATTATATTATCTCATTTAATCCTCTGGACAACGTGATGAGAAGATTCTAGTGTCAGTATTCCCATCTAAGGAAACTGAGACAGAATGCTAGCTAATGCATTCAAGGACCCTCAGCTAGAAAATGGCCTAGATGAGACAACAGTTTAGGGCAACATGGCTTAAAGCCCAGCTGCTCAGGCCATATGTGATTATATCACCCTCAGACTAGCACACCTTTATGAAAATTGCATATTGGTCTTCAAAAATTGTGTTGCTCATAAAGACATTTGTGATTCAAATATAATTTCAGGAATTTTTTTCTCTTTATGCATTTCATTGTGTGTAATGCACTCACACACATTTTCTTACGATTAGTAAGACTGTGCCTCTGACCTTTCACAGGTCAGTGCTCGCAACCAAAACACCTCTTAACTACTACCCTTCTCCAACCAAGAACTTGCTGTTTGAAGTAATCAGCAACCTTCTCCAACATCAGCTATTAGCACAGCAAAATGACCAAAGAGCAAATGAATATTCCTTCTCCCAAGCTAACTGATATTTTATGTCCATCTGGTGTATTAAGTATCCCTGAAAAAGTTCAATAATTTAATAATTTGCAAACAGTTAATAGGCTTTCTTTATTAAATCAGTGAAGCAAGGGGTTGAATAAAATTATGAGACAAAATTAAAGAATAAACAAACTTCAAAAGATGGTTAAATGTTTAATCAAGGGGTTTCGGTGTTGATATAAATGTCAAAATGTGAGACTTATGCACCTAAACCTTTAAAACATCAGGGTGTCTTATTATTTTTAATACTTTTCAAAAAAAACATGTATTTTTTAATCAACAACTTCTATTACCTAACTTTATGGTTCATAAACTGTTATAGTTGTCAGAAGATCTACACATTTCTCTTTCTACCCAGCTAATAAAAATAAATGAGAAAACTGAAGATATTTTTATTTTTGTGTGGGGTTTTAAGTGAAGCTTTAAAAACTTTTTTCCTTTAGCTCCTCTCACAAAAGCTTGTTACCTGATGAAGCCTGTGTGAGACGGGCATCCTCATGGGATAGCATGTGCATTTGGGATAAACTGATCTGTATCTGGTCAGAGCATTTTACCTGAAAAGTAAAACCATTTTCTAATTCTTTAGACTCTACTATTAATCTAATATGACAGAAAGTTTAAAAAATATAATGGTGCTTACATTTGTATCATCCTTTGCTTTCTGGTTGTTTTTCCATCCTTTTCAATTTTTATTTCCAGAAAAAACTAGTAGAGTAGCTAGGACAGACATTATTTTTTTCCAACTCATAGAGAAAGAAACTGAGGCTCATGACTTGCTTAATTTGCCTTAGCTTCTGGACTACTGTTTCCTCCACTGTAGCATGTAGCAATTCAAAGACAGATTCTTTATTTCTATCAAATAAGATATTAGTTTTGTCTATATGTTATGAAAAAAGATTTTGCAATTACCAGGAAGGACCTGAAGTTAATGTATATTATTGAAATCTCAATATTATTTCTCACAACACCAAGTTTTCAGAAACTCCTCAAACATCATAGAGCTCATATATTAAGTACCTAATTCATGTTCTGAACAATGTGCTTGGTGGGATGCCAAAGTTTGTACACATAGTTCCCATCTTCAAGGTGATTAATTTTGCTGGAAGACAAAGCTGAAGTTGTGACTCATATAAAGTAATTTGTCTGGCTCAGTAACTTGTACAGGAAGACATTTTCATCACTTCAGAGTTATATTACATACTTACATTGCATTAATAAAAATTATTTAAGAGTATGAGACAATGCAAGATGTTCAGTAGGCAGTGCAGGCCTACTATATACAAAATAGAGACAATAATTGTTTTTAATCAGAAAATCCCTATTTCTTGGACTTAGAAAAAATTCAATTGGACAATGAGAGATTTTAGCTAGACCTTGTTTATTTGCTTGACCAACTCATCTTTTAACCTATGAGCCACATGTGTCTTCCCACCTCAGTTAATATTCTTGTGCTATGCCTACCCAAGCAGTTTTCTCAGAGAACTCAGGAGAAAACAGCCAGCCAAACCACCTGTCCCATGTCACAGAGACAAATAATTAGTTGATTATTGTTTTCATGGCTGTGCAAGTTACTTACATACTGCCCAAGAACATCAGATTAAATATCCCAAATTTATAAATACAGAATTGGAAAAAACTTACCTTTGAAATGATTCTACCATTTACATAACTGATTCTTATCCATACTTTGGTATAGACTATTTCTACTATATTTGTCATGCAAACACATTTTTCTTCCTGGTTTCTGGGACAGAATACAAAATCTTGTAATATAATTCACTCAATCATGGAATGCATTAAGTTATTGTAATTGTAGTACTTTTAGTTTGCTTGAACCAAGGGCTTGGAGTAGTTATTGCTTCTAAAATTTTCTTATCTGCATTAATTTTCTAGCTTCTAAATGCACTAGGACATTGTGCATAAAAGATGATACACAGTGCATTGGGGTCACTAGAAAATCTTTTGAATTATCTCTGTTTAGGGAATCCTTCACCTAAATAGTTGTTTACAAATAGACAGCCACATAGGACGGAACGTCTTCTGTTAAATTTAGAATATCATGAACATAGTCTAGATGATTTTTATCTCCAAATCAAAAAGGACAACTTAAGAATTTCTGTCATTTTCTAGGCCACTTTGATTTAAATCCTTGCATGCCTTATATCACACCAGCCCAGATGAGTGTCCAACCTCAGCCACTCAATGTGCATCTCTCAGAATAAGATGATGATTATGTTATTCTTACTGGGCATTTCCTTTTCTTGGACACACATGTGGTTTCAAGTATTTCATTTTCATTTTCACACAAACCCTGGGCCCTCATCAAAACTGTGACTATCCACTAGGTTTTCTGGCATTTGTCTCTAATCATCTTTTAAATGAACTGCCATCACAAACTTAATCTGTCTTTGTCTACCATAATTGTTCCCATCTTTCTTGCCAAGCATTTCAGTATTTGAAAAGTTTTACTAGGACTTTAAATTTAAATCAGTGATTGTAAATGTATGTGTTAAGGTATGCTATTCAGTCAAACATGTGGAAAGTCTTACCTGACCAACTTGTCGTGGAAGCAAGTCAGAAAACTCCAAATATTAGATTCTGAGTCTATTGCCAAACATTTTACCTTTCTCTCCATTAGAGGAATCATTACATATATTCAGCATCCACACAATTACAAAAGAGAGTACAATGATAACCAATTATCCAGATGTTTTATTGATTTGACTGCCAAAGCCCAGATGTTTGTAAACATCTATGATTGGCCTGAAATAAAAACACCCAAAGACAAAAGGGATAAATGCCATTTAGCATAAATGCTAAAAGGGATAATGCCATTCTTGGATAATCTATTTTGCTAATAATGCTTTTATATACTTTTCCTATAAATAAACAGAAAATCAGAAACATATGTCAGGTCTGTAGATGCTGCTGAAAGAGTCTACTAGAGACGGAATCGTCCTACTTGACTTCTTTGTCATCTATAGGCTTCCTTGAAAGGTCTAGAAAACAAGAGTGAATATGAGTAAAATTTAGCAATCAACATCCATGCCATTGAAAAATACGAATTTATATACAAAGAGTTAAAACATACTTATTTTTATTTTTTTTGGTTAGATTGGCAATCTTTTATGAACTGTGGACAGAAACTAAAATGGGAAGGGGACATGGCAACTTTTTCTTTTTTTTTTTTAATCTGGGAATAGATTTTTTTTTTTCCTTAACTTTATTTGTACATTTAATAATTGAAAATATAAACAATTAAAAACTAAAAAGTAAACACAGATAAGTAAATATATACATTTCTCCATTAAATGTAATGGATACATATAAATTTTTTTTTTTTTTTTGTGGATCAAACAATATGTTACACAATATATTTACTTCATAGTAACGCATTCATACAGTATTTGTCCTTTTGTGTCTGGCTTGCTTCACTCAGCATAATGTCCTATTTGCTTTCTGGTCCAGAATGACAGTTCCTCTTCTGAATACTCTATAGCTGTAATTGGTTCTTTTTTGAATGATATTTTCCATGAAATTTTGTACAGACAATGCAGGAAAGTTTATATGTGTCTCCTTGGCAGCTACAAACATTATTCCCATTGTGTCCTTGTTGAATAAAAAATTTAAAGTGCAGAGCTGGCACTGGAAGATTGACTGGATTCTAAATGAACTTTCTGATAGTAAAACTAGAGGGAACAGAGCACCAGTAATGAAGGGAAATACAAGGCTAAGTATTGGAAAGTAATTAGCGGGCTCATCACTGACAACACTTTGATGGCCTGAATTGCTTCCAGAAAGATAAGAGTATATTGTTTAAAAAACAATTAAATCCCACATGTACATTCACAGAATTATTTCTCATTCACATGCAAATAGAGGCCCAGATTCTTTGAAAATACTAATATGTATCCACAAGGAAGCATTACATTTGGCACTGGTATATTTGGGTGTGTAAAAGGTACTCATTGTATTATGTGCACCATAGATCTATGGATTTTATAAAGGTCCTCAGAAATTGCAGTTAAATTTGCAGTTTAGCTAAGGTTCACTGACAAAACTGCACATATGTAGATTCTACTAGATTTCTCAAGAGGTGTTGTTATTTGTACTGATATCAGATATGAAATAATAAATGCAAACCTATTAACCCCCACCCTCACATTAACAGCCCTTATTTATGGGTCAGTAAAATTTATGTTTATGTTTAATAAACAAAACCACAAAAGCAAAAGCAGAAAATAAAACACACTTATAGTCTGAGTCATATGTACATGATTATTACATTTAGGTTCAAAACACCTCCCCTTCTCCTCTTTGACTAATATATAAAATCTTAACTCCTTACTTTGATAATCACTTCCTTTCATATTTCAGCATTAACTCAACATTCACATACCATTTAAGGTCTTTTCTTCCAAAAATATCAGGATACTTTAGTCCTGTCATATTTCCATATGTTGTTCTTGTGCCTGTAATATTATTATCTACTCTCTTTACCTAACAACATTCTTCCCATTTTTAAGGCTCATGTCAAGCCCTATTGCTTAGTGTCCCTCTGCCCCCAAAATACCACATCTCCCACTGATCTAACCCAACAGCTATCTTATCCTTTGGTCAATGCTTGATGTTTTCACTAGCTGCATCTTTTACATTTTAGCACTTATATATATTTAAAGTATTAGCTTTTAAAAAATGAACTTCAGTTCTCCAAGAAATACAATTTTGGTATGCTCCCTCATCATACTGGGAACAAAAAGGAAATTCCCTGCTTCAATTGTCCCAGTTTTCACTGCATGTTTTTTATTTTTTTCAGGAATAAAGAAACCACAGAAAAGGTCTTCAACAAACAGCACTGCCCAGCTCTAACTGTGCTCACCATCATATGGCTCAAGGGCTTTTTCCCCCATATTATAGGAAAAGCTGACTAGACAATATGACACAGTGGCCAACCCAAAAAGATATGTGAAAAAGTACATAAATTTATGTGTGGGTAAAAGTCAATATTAAATATAGGTCATGAGGTGCTAAGCTCTTTTTCTCAGAAACCTGAGTTCAAAGCTAAAAGAGTACAAATGAAAATAAAATAGTGCTACAACGTTTTGAGACTTGAGTTGCTCCCAAATGACTAGCTTAGCTTTCCAGGCCCTTTCAGTCTAACCTTTCTTTTATATTTCAGGATACTGATCAATAGAGCCCCCAACCCCTGCTCCTTTAACTAAATAAGCCTCACAAGGTGAAAAAAAGTCACTAAATTAATATTTATTTTGCAATGTAAAAGAGCCAGTGCTGTCTACAAACAGTATAATTAATTGGGATTAATTTCATGTGCAAATTTTGTCATTGCAGGTGTTGATGGAGTAATACATCACAAGGACTTCACCTCTGTAAAAATCAATGCTAGCATAACCTTGATTACTGTTCTTGTGGATGTCACATATAACACTAATCAGTCATGGTTTGTAGCAAACATCTTAGAGAACAAATATAATTTGCTTTTTATTGGCATTTTTCAAGATGAGAGATAATATGCATTCATGGGGCAAGCAATTCTCTAAAAGAACACAGTCTCCTAGGGGAAGCAGTAGAGGCTGTGTTGGTGCATGTGGGAATGGTTAAGAAGAAAATTCGTGAGTGTGAAAAATTCTTCACATTGTGATGGAAACTACTGATTCTGTTTGGGGAATACAACTTCCCAGGACACTTTTAGAAGAGCCAGAGAGCTTCATTTCTACAAAAGAACAAACTTTTGTACGGCCCAAAGTGGGGGTGGGGAAGATAACCCAACTTAACTGCAACAGAATTCATTTAATCCTTATCCTACTTCTCCTAAACAACACAAATTTGCACTGTATCAATGAAGACCACTGTGGAAGAAGTGGAGGGTGCACATTTGGTTGGCTTGATCTTAAATTGACCTTCAATGATCCACTATGTAATAAAAATTATAAATGCAATTCCATTTTTCAGATTTTTGTATTTGAAAATTTCAGCCATTTACGTGGTCTTCATTTCAACTTTTCTATCATTGTTCACATTAAGAGGGCTAACAATGTTAGAAAACCAATCAACATATATAAAAACCCTACTGGAACAAACAAATTATGTTAAAATGAATGATATCCATAAAGGAAAACTAGTTCATAGTGATGACATATGCAAGGCAGTATATGATCTTAAGAACTATTTCATTTTAGAGGAAAGACAGATTGTTGCAGCCTGAAGCAGACACATATGATAGAATATGTAGAGTTTGAGATGGACCTTAAAATACACAAGATTCACATGAGCAGAGAGTAGTTGCAGCCAGGGGTACAGATTTGTGTGCAGATATTTCAGAAAGAGGAAAAAGCAAAAGCAAAATCTTAGAGAACAGAATGAGTCTATGGCTAAACTACATATCTTCTTTTCCATTCAGTTGTCTTTTCTAAACTTTTTTCTCTCCCATGTGCTTTCAGAAGTATAAAGGTCAAATTTCTAATATTAGAAATTAGATGGGTACTAAAACAGCATGTTCAGATAAACAAATACTTTAGAGAAAGCAGCCATATTAAACGTCTTCCACAGCAGAAGCCTTAAATACCCTTTGGTGTTGACGTCAGTCACCCACAATGCAGACAGCAAAAACCCACTGATTTGCAGCACTCACCCTAAAAGTCTCCTTCCTCCAACCAGATCCATTTCCTGTTTGATCCCACAAATACATGAGATAACTGCCTGTTTCTGTGATTTCCATCTTGACTCAGGCCTTGTACATTCTGTTTGACTGGTCTTTCCAGTACTTAAATGGTAGCTTTTCTGCTTTGAATTTATGCTTGGCTTCTCCCTGTGGTCCTTGCCTTCTTTGTTCCCTGTAGTGTAGTCTCTATCCAAGATAGGTTCCATTAATCACCAAGCTTGTGCACATGGCAGATTTTCTGGTTAGGCAAGCTTTACTGGGGGAAGCTTGGGTGAGGCAACTGGGAGTCTGATAATAACCAAATTATTATACTACTAGGTTAATTTTAATGTTTTCCTTTTAAGTGAATAAATTTTGATAGTAAGGGATGAAAAAAAACTTATTTCTTCAAGATCCTTTATCTCTTCATATTCTTCATATATCTTTTTTAAAATATGTTTTTATGACAGAAGATGTGAACTTACAAAACAATCATGCACATGTGTAGAATTCCCAAACAACAACCCTTCACCAACACACCACACAGTTGTGGAACATTTGTTACAGATTATGAGATAATATCACCAGACTATTATCACTAACTATGGTCCATAGCATACATTTGGCATATTTTTCTATACCCCCTATTGTTAACACAGTGCATGTTTGACATTTATGCAAGAATATTACAGTATTGCTATTAACTATAGTCCACAGGCTCTATTAATTGTATTTTTCTCATGCTTCTTCACATTTTCACCACCCTGTAACAGTGACATACATCTGTTCTAGTTCACAGAAAAGAACATTCTTGCATTTGTACGATTGACCACAATTCTCATCCACCTCTAGATTCACTGTTTTTCAGTCCCTAGATTATTCGCTAGCTTTCTTTCAATTGACATTTATATCCCTAGACTACTGTTTTCACCCACAATCCCATTTATAAACTAGCTGTGTTGTTTCTACTGACTATAATGTATTACCATCAACTCTATCCATTTCTACACTTTTACAGTCAATTTAATTAAAACCTCTGTATACATTAAACATCAGTACTCCTTCACAACCCCCCTCTTATCTCCTAATAACCTATATTATAGGTTTGAACTCCAAGTGTTTATTCTTCAGATTTAGTTCATATTTAGTGAGACAATGCCATATTTGTCCTTTTGTGTCTGGCTTATTTTACTTAGCGTAATGTCTTCAAGATTCATGATGTTATCATATGTGTCCCAATTTCATTTTTTCTTACTGCAGCATAGTATTCCACTGTATGTATATACCAAATTTTGTTTGTCCTTTCATTGGTTGATGGACACTTGGGTTGTTTCAATCTTTTAGTAATTTGTGAATAATGCCTCTATGAACATCAATGGGCATCTGTCTGTTTGTGTCACAGTTTCCAGTTCTTCTGGATATATTCCTAGTTGAGTAATTGCTGGATCATATGGCAGTTCTATATTTAGCTTCGTGAGGAACCACCAAACTGTCTTCCACAAAGGCTGCGCAATTTTACAATCTCACCAACAGTGAAGAGGTGTTCCTATTTCTCAACATCTTCTCCAGGACTTGAAGTTTTCTTTCTTTCTTTCTTTCTTTTTTTTTAATAATGGCCATTCTATTGAATGTGAGATGGTATCTCACTGTTGTTTTGATTTGCATTTCCCTAATAGTGATAGTGAAGATTTTTTCATGTGCTTTTTGGCCATTTGTATTTCTTCTTGGGAGGAAGTCAAAGTCTTTTGCCCATTTTTAAATTGGATTGCTTGCTCTTTTATTGTTGAGTTGTTTGATCTCTTTATGTAGAATGGAATTCAAACCTTTACTAGATATGTGGCTTCCAAATATTTTCTCCCATTGAGTGGGCTGCCTTTTCACCTTCTTGATGAAGTCATTTGAATCACAAAAGTGCTTAAGTTTGAGGAGGTCCCATTTATCCATGTTTTCTTTCATTGCTCATGCTTTCAGTGTAAGGTTTAAGAAACCACCACCTACTACCAAGTCTTGAAGATGTTTTCCTCCAATTTCTTCTAGGAGCTTTATGGGTCTTGCTTTGATATTTAGGTCTTTGATCCATTTTGAGTTAATTTTTGTGTAAGGTATGAGTTAGGGGTGTTCTTTCTTTCGTTGGATATGGATATCCTGTTCTCCCAGCACAATTTGTTGAATAGACTGTTCTGCCCCAGCTGGGTGGGTTTGCCAGGCTTGTAAAAAATCCCTTGACCACAGACGTAAGGGGGTCTGTTTCTGACCCATTGATTAAGTTCCATTGGTCTATTTGTCTACCTTTATACCAGTACAGAGGCAGGCTAGTAGATTAGAATCAATAGATTGTTTAATAGCTCTAGCAGCTTTGTTGTAGATTTTTTGGGACTTTCCAGGTATAGTATCATAACATCTGCAAATTGTGAAAGTTTTACCTCTTCCTTTCCAATTTAGATGACTTTTATATCTTTTTCTTTCCTGATTGCTTTTTCTTTCCTGATTGCTCAACAACAATGGTGACAGTGGGCATGTTTTTCTTGTTCCTGATCTCAACAGGAAAGCTTTCAGTCATTCACCATTGAGTACAATGTTAGCTGTGGGTTTTTCATATATAACCTTTATCATGTTGAGAAAATTTCTTTCAATTCCTATCTTTTGTAATATTTTTATCAAGAAAGGATGCTGTATTTTGCTAAATGCCTTTTCTGTGTCAATCAGAAGATCATGTGACTTTTCTTCTTTGTTTTATTAATGTGGTGTATTATGCTGATTGTTTTTCTTGTGCTGAACCACCCTTGCATGCCTGGTATAAAACCCACTTGATCATGATGAGTAATTCTTTTAATGTGTTGTTGGGTTTGATTAGCAAGTATTTTGTTGAGGATTTTTGCATCTGTATTTATTAGGGAAATGGGTCTGTAATTTTCCTTTTTCATAATATCTTTATCTGATTTTGGTATTAAGTTGATGTTGGATTCATAGGATGAGATAGGTAGGGTTCCTTTTTGTTCAATTTTTTGGAAAACCTTGAGTAAGATTGAAATTAAATCTTTAAATGCTTGATAAGATTCACTTGTGAAATGATCTGGTCCTGGGTTTTCCTTTTTGGGGAGGTGTTTGATGACTGTTTCAATCTCTTTACTTGTGATTGGTTTGTTGAGGTCTTCTATTTCTTCTAGAGCCAGTGTAAGTTGATCATATGTTTCTAGGAATTTTTCCATTTTGTCTACATTGTCTAGTTTGTTGGCATACAGTTGTTCATAGAATTCTCTTATGAGCTATTTTATTTCTGTGGGGTCAGTAGTAATGTCCCCATTTGTATTTTTTTATTGTATTTATTTTCATCGTCTCCTTTTTTTTCTTTGTCTAGCTAAGTGTTTGCTGATTTTGTTAATCTTCTTGAAGAACCAACTTTTGGTTTCGTTAATTCTTTCTATTGCTTTTTTGTTCTCAATTTCATTTATTTCTTGGGTTATTTCATTCCTTCACTTTGCTTTGGAAATAGTTGCTGTTCTTTTTCTAGTTCCTCCAGCTGTGCAGTTAGGTCATGGATTTTTAGCTCTTTCTTCTTTTTTAAGGTAAGTATTGAGGGCTCTAAATTTCCCTTTCAGCACTGCCTTCACTGCATCCCATAGGTTCTGATATATTGTATGCTCATTTTCATTCATCTCAAGATACTTATTGATTTCTCTTGCAATTTCTTCTTTGACCAATTGATTATTTAAGAGTGTGTTGTCTAATCTTCATATATTTGTGAATTTTCCCTTTATCTGCCTCTTGTTAATTTCTAACTTCATTCCATTATTATCAGAGACAGTGCTTTATGTAATATCAGTCTTGTTAAATTTATTGAGATCTGCTTTGTGACCCAATATATGGTCTATCCTGGAGAAAGATCCATGAGCACTTGAAAAGAATGTATATCCTGCTGTTTTGGGGTGCAATGTTCTGTATATGTCTATTAGATTTAGTCCATTTATCATGTTATTCAAGCTCTCTAATTCTTTATTGATCCTCTGCCCAGATGTTCTATCCAATGCTGAGAGTGTTGTATTGAAGTCCCCAACTATTATTATAGAGACATCTATTTCTCCCTTCAGTTTTGCCAGTGTTTGCCTCGTTTACTTTGGGACATCCTGGTTAGGTGCTGTAACAGTTTGATATTATTGATGAATTCCAAAAAGAAATATTGGATTATTTTTGTAAACTGGTCTTTTCCTCTGGGCATATTAGAGTATATTGGATTCAGAAGTTTTATTTTTACTTGATTAAAAAATGATTAAGGCTTTGATTTGGCCACATCAGTAGGATGTTGCATCCCCATCTCCTTGGTAGGTGGGGACTCGCGGAGAAACCACATCACAGAGAAGGGAGGTTGGAGTTTTAATGCTGGAGCCTGAGAAGTAAGCACACAGAGGAGCAGAGAGAAAGCTCGATTAGTCTACAGCAGAGGCCCTGGGAAGAGAGATGAGCCATTTGCCTGATAGTCTACAGCTGGCCTTGTGGAGGGAGCACAGCAGCTGAGCCCAGAGAGAAATGAGTCCTGGGAAGAGAGAAACCCAGGAAGACTGCTTGGCAGACGTCGGCAGCTATCTTGCTCCAGCACGTGGCAACAGACTTTGGTGAGGGAATTAACTTATGCTTTATGGCTTGGTAAGTGTAAGCTTCTACCCCAAATAAATAGCCAACAGATTTCTGGTATTTTGCATTAGCACCCCTTTGACTAACTAATATAGGTGCATATATATTTATGATTGTTATTTTTCCTCGTCAGTGACCTTTTTTATTAATATATAATGTCCTTCCTTGTTTCCATTGACAGTTTTGCTTTTAAAGTCTATTTCATCTGATATAAGTATAGCTACTCCAGCTTTTTTTTTTTTTTTTTTTTTTTTTTTTTTTTGTAACTGCATGTGTTGAATAGTATTTTACAGCCTTTCAATTTCAATCTATTGGTATCCTGGGGTCTAAGGTGAGTCTTTTGCAGGCAGCATATAGATGGCTAATATTTTCTTATCCATTCTACCGATCTGTGTCTTTTGATTTGGAGAGTTTAATCCATTTACATTCAATGTTATTACTATTAAGGCAGTTCTTATTTCACCCATTTTGACCTTTGCATTTTATCTGCACTATTTTTTTCACCACTCTTTTTACACATTTAGTTACTTTTACTCATATAATCTTCATTTCTAGCCTCTCATTCAAGCCTTTCTCTCCTGTCTTTTCTTTTCAGGGTGTAGCACTCCCTTTAGTATTTCCTGCAAAGCTGGTCTCTTGGTTACAAACTCTCTCAGTTTCTGTTTATCTCTCAGCTAAATTCACCGTCATTTTTGAAAGACAGTCTTGCTGGATATGAGATTCTTGGCTGGCAGTTTTTCTCTTGCAGTATCTTAAATATATCATACTACTGCCTTCTTGCCTTTATGATTTCTGATGATAAATTGGCACTTAATCTTATTGGGTATTCCTTGTATGTTAAGCATTTCTTTTCTCTTGCTGCTCTCAGGATTCTCTCTGTCTTTGTCATTTGACATTCTGATTATATGTGTCTTGTAGTTGGTCTATTCAGATTTATTTGGATGGGAGTACATTGTGCTTCTTGGATACCGATATCTATGTCCTTCATAGGGTTAGGAAATTTTCTACCATTATTTCTGAAAATTTCCTTCTTCCCCTTTCCCCTTTTCTTCCCCTGGGACACCCATTATATGCATGTTTACATGTCACTTGCTATGATTTAGTTCCCTGGGACCGTGTCCAATTTTTTCCATTCTTATAAAAATATGGAATGCTTCATGAATTTGCGCAGCATCTTTGTGCAGGGGCCATGCTAATCTTCTCTGCATCATTCCAATTTTAGTATATGTACTAAATTGCACTCTTCATATACTTTTTCTCCTCTAATATTGCCTTCATCTTTTTTTTTTTTTTGGCTCTTATCATTTCCCCAAGTTACTTATTTTCTTCTCACCTTTCCTTGCCATTCTCTGCTAATATATTCAATATCTTTCATGGCAAGAAAACAGGAAAGAAGAAAGAACACTGTAAGTTTTGATAGTTCCATTTTGTAGGAATGCATAAGTTGAATGGACTTTTTGATAAGGGAGAAACACCTTTTCCAGAGTCTATAAAACATACTAGAGTTTTATTTATGGAACTTTGTATTCCTAAATTCTTCATCCTTTCATAGACCAAGCTTTGGAATATGGCAGAACAAAGGTTACAATGATCTTACATAATATAATTTTGTGTTTTCTTTAAGTAAGAATTTTATATTATTTCAAAATTAATCACTTTCTTTTAGGGTTATGACCATGGTAGAAAAAGTAGTGTCTCCCTTTTCTAGCAGTTTATACTTAGTTTTTTCATAATGCCCTGGAATTTGTTTGTGATTGAAGTTCTTGATAGTGACTAGCTTTGTGGGGACTGGAAGTCTAGCAAATCAGTCATTTGACTAACTGGGCAACTCTGCTGATGTTCAAAACACAAATATAAGTTTATTATGAAATGCCTCAGTTATTTGAGACCTAGAAGTCCCTTAAAGTGGGCCCATATCCCTAGTGCAAAGCAGTCCAAAATGCCAAGCTCTGCCTTCTTGGTTTCCTTTCTTTTCTTGGATTTTTAGCTGAAATTTTCTTACTATTTGTTAGTCTTTTGAAAATTTTCACAAGAAAAAAAAAAGTCAATCTTTTTTCCATTTTCTTCAGCAGGATGATAGATATAAACCATGATTTTCAGCAATCTTAGTAAACACAAACAGATCAACCAATCCAGTTAAAAGACAACAGTTGCAAAAAATAAATAAATATTCATAACTGCATGTCTACAAGACACACATATAAAGTATAGAAATGTTGAAATTAAAGGGATAGAAAGTATATAAAACAAATACCATGTAAAGGAAAATGGTTATAGTTATATTAATGTCAGACAAAATAAACTTTAAGACAAAAACATTGCAATGATAACATAACTTCAAAAGGAAGATAGTGTTCTAAATTTGTTTATATCAAATATCATAACTTCAAAAAAATTATAACAAAAATTGATAGGAATACAAGAGAAATACTCAAATCTCCAAATATAGTAAGTGATTTTAGCATGTATTTCAAAGTACAAAAACACATTAATTAATATTAAGAAAATCTCATTAAGTAAGAATCTGGGAGATTAGATCTATATGATTAACCAACTTGACCTTTTGATCACATGTAGAACAAACATCAGAACAAACACCGGTAATACCTCCTTTTCTAGGACTCATGAAGTATTTACGAAAGCTGACCATATCCTGGCCATAAAACTATCCTTAACAAATTTTAAGTGACCAACTGGCTAAAAGGCAAACAAGTGAGAAATAAATAACAAAAGTCATATTGAGAAAACATATGCAATTAAAACTTAAGGAAGGGAGCAGATGTGGCTCAAGCAATTGAGCTCCCACCTCCCACATGGGAGGTCCCAGGTTTGGTTCCCAGTGCCTCCTGAAAAAGCAAAAACAGACAAACAGCAAAACAGACAAAAGAACTAACTCAAGGAAGCTGATGTGGCTCAGTGGTTGCGTGCCGGCTTCCCATATATGTGCTCCTAGGTTCAATACCAGCCCCCAGTACCTCAAAAGATAAAAGTAAAAATAAATTTAATAAAAGAAAAAAATTAAGGAAGGGGAGCAGATGTATCTCAAATGGTTGAGCACCTGCTTCCCATGTACAAGGTCCTGGGTTCAATCCTTGGTACCTCAAAAAAAAAATTGAGGAATACACTTTTAAATAACCAAGGGACAATAAAGAAATCACAAGGAAAACAAGAAAATATCTTCATCTTAATGATAACTGAAAATGCTACATATCAAAACTTATTGGGAGGGACATCAAAGTTGTGCTTAAATGAATATTCATATGATTTAAATGTTTACAGGGAAAAGAAGAAACTAAAATATAAAAAATTAGCTAACAAGTTAGAAAAGCAAAATAAACTCAACAGGAATTAATGAAAGATATGTAAATATAAGAATAGAGATAAGAAAAAAATTCTATGTATCTATCTATCGCCTATCTATCACCTATCTGTTACCAATGATGATAAAAGTTTAATCTTTAAAAACACTAAAAAAATTAATATTTTAATAAATCTGATCCAGTAACACAAACAACCAGCATCAGACATACAAAAGATGACATCGTTATTGATCTAACATAAAAACAAAACAATTCAGGAAGCAGATGTAGCTCAAGTGATGGAGCTCCCGCCTACCACATGGGAGATCCCTGGTTCGGTTCCCGGTGCCTCCTAAAGAAGACAGTGAGCTGGCACAATGGGGGCACATGTGGCAAGCTGACACAACAAGATGATGCAGCAAGAGACAAGGGGAGGACAAACATAATGAGAGACACAACAAAACAGAGAGCAAAGGTGGCTCAAGTGATTAGGCACCTCCTTTCCACATCGGAGGTCCTGGGTTCAGCTCCCAGTGCCTCCTAAAGAAACAAGGAAGATGAACAGACATAGCAAGTGCAAACAATGAGGGGGTGAGGAGAAATAAATAAATAAAATAAATCTCTAAAAAAAAAAAAGAATTAGAGGAATATTGTTCACAATAAACTCTTTTTGGAGTATTTAACTGAATGAACATATATTTTTTAAAATTTAACCTATAAAGGTGACTGCAAAGAAATAGAAAACTGATAACTGTTTTCAAATTAATCAATAAATAGAAAATTTCCCAGGATTAAAACCTCACATCCGGAGAAATTCATCAGCAAATTCTACCAAATATTTAAGAAAGAAATAATAATGGCTTTCATGCAATCTATTAAAAAAATAGAAATAGAGTGAAATTTTGGTGCTTATTTTAAGAGGCTACCAAACACTAATACCAAACCTGACAAGAAATTTAAGACAAAGAAAAAGTAAAAACTAATCTCCTGTGTAAACATATAGACAAAAATCCTAAACATAGTATTATTAATGGGCTGATTTTAGAAATACATAAAAAGGATAATATATAATGAGCAAATTATGTTTATTCCAGGAAAGCAAGGATGGCTTAATACTTAAAATTCAATCAATATAATTCATCATATGGCAGGTAAAGTTGAATATACATATGCATAATAATCTCAAAGAGTTACAGAACATGTTTTATAAAATTCAACATTGACCTTTTAATGGGACAGCAAACTCATACTAATTGATGATATATTGAAATCTCTCCTCCTGATAATTAAAAATGACACAAGAATATATATTATCACTACTGTTTTTCAAAATTATACCGGAGGGGTCCTAGCCAGCTTGGTAAGCCAAGAGAAAGAAAGAAATAATACAGATATTGAAGATGTAGAAATAAATCTCATTTTTATAGATGATATGATACGTGCATAGAAAATCCAAAGTCTACAGATAAATTATTAAATCAAAAATTTCAGCAAAGCTGCAGAATATAGGCAATATAAACATTTTGTTGGTTTTCTCTTTAGCAGCAACAAATGAAAATAATCAATTTTTATAAGTTAACACATACCAAAATAAATAAATTAAATCTGAAAAAAAAGCATAATTTCTAAGCAGAAAATAAGCCATAATTGAAGTGCCTTTGTTTGCCAATATACTAAGACAAATAGTATACAATAGTTTCTTAGCTGTTAAAACAAATACCTTAAAACAGTTTGCCTTTACAATAGGAATTTGATGTCTCTCAGTTTCAGAGACTAGAAGGTTTACTTCCTCCTGAAGTATTTTGGGTCTGGCTAGATTTAAACCAGCTGGCTGGTAATCTTTGATTTCCTTAACTTCCCATCAGACCGTAATTCCCTTACTTTTCTCTTCCAAGTTCTGTTGACTTTTGACTTCTGGCTCCTCCCTGTGACTTTTTCTCTCTATGTCTAAATTTCTTCTGATTATAAAGGATTCCAGTAATCTGGGTTGAGACTCAACCTCATTCAGTTGGGCCATACCTTAAATAAAAATAACATCTTTGAAAGGTCCTGTTTACAATGGGTTCATAGTCTCAGGAATGTGGATTAAGAACATGTCTAAACTGGGGTACATCATTCAATTGGCCACAATAAGTAAAAGGAGCCAAATAAATAAAAATATTTATATTGTAGATAGATTAAAAGATTCAGCATTGTAAAGATGTTGGTTCTCTCCAAATTTATGTTTGGATTAAATGCTATCTCAATTTAAATGTTAACCTATATTTCAAGGAACTTGAAAATTAATATCAAAATTCCAATGGAAAGGCAAGAGCCAAGAATAGCCAAGAAACTCCTGAAGAAGCAAAATATTTTGTTTTCCTAAGAAAAATCAGATTATATAGTTAAGTAATTAACAGAATGTGATATCATTGCAAGGATATTCTAATATATCATTGGACCATGAACAAATCCATTGATTTGATTGATTGACACTTACTTGATAACAAAGGTGACACCCTAGAGAGAAAATAAATTTGTTTTTGGTTTTTTCAGTTAATAATGTTGGGACAATTGAGTTTCTATTTGGAAGAAAATAAAATTTAATCTCTATCTTACACAATAACAAGAATCAATTCCAATTGGATTATAGGAGTGTCAAAGGAAAAAATCAAGTTTCTGAAAAGTAATACATATAGGAAAATATTTCCCAAACAAGTTATACAAAGAACTAAAAATAAGTATCTTTTCATAAAAGGGACACCATTAAGAGAAAGATAGGCAGGCTAAAGAGTGGTAGAAAAATCTTAACCCACAACAATATAACATCTAATGTGTATATCTGTGTGTTTATGTAAGTATGTAAAATACATATATACTTAAACATATATACATATACACATAGGCACATATATGCAAATCCATACAAACATATATATGCATATGTGTCTATTTTCATAGCTTTTTATGGGCATTTAAATTTTATAACCACTTCAGAAAACTCTTTGGAGTTCTCCATTAAAGCTGAACCTAAATATACAGTAAAGAGTAAATAGAGAGTATCACTCCTAGGTGTAGTCCCCAAACAATGTTAAAAATCTTCTTTTCCTTTACTTTTGAGGTGGGGGCATGAAGGATTGTTATTGGGCAGAGACATATGGAGGCTTCTGGGTGCTGGCAACTTTCTAATTTTTGGCCTAACTAAAAGGGGCGTTGCCTTTTATTAAGTTGTACCTTTTTGTTTTTTGCTTTTTCAGTATGCGTAAGCTTTCACAATAAAACCAAAGGTTTTTTTTGTGTTTTTTTTTT
>JAQZBX010019113.1:0-34051 GCA_029593785.1 Cabassous unicinctus
GAGAACATGTTACAATATCTATCTAGCAAGCAAAAATCTCATCAATCAGACAACAGCCAAAGCTACTCTTACTCAGATGCTAAATGTTATCTTTGCACGTATGGAAAACCAAGCAGTAAGTATTTAAAACAGAATTGTATAGAACACCACAGACACATATCAACTATAGAAAGACGTTCACAGTATTTATAGTGAAATTTTTGTGCCTGTAGAGAAGAATGTCTTTCATTAAACAGTTCTACTTACTAGAGATTTGTGGTGGGGTTGTGTTTTATTTGGTTTGTTTTGAGCTTTAGTGACTTGTTTGACTTTGAACAAAATATCGTTTTTTTTTAGTTCACAAATTGAATGGAAAGATTGATTGCCCTTTTCCTAGTGGAAGTGGTTATGAATTTATATTTCTACTTCACTCATGCTCAGTAGTCAAGTGTAATGTAGATAAACTACTTAATTTGATTTTTCTGGTATAAAATTACTTATCCATTAAACTTTAAAAAAATAAGGTTAATTTCTATATTGATGAAATACAGTTTTTCTCCCATATGTTAAAAAGTCATGATATTCTTTATACTCTAAATTTCTTCAGGTGAGATCAGCTATAGAACCTTTAAAAAAAATTATGAGTGTCTTCATAATTAAAAAAAATAATGTAGGGATTTTGCTGTTTTTCTAATTTTTTGTTTTCAGCTGATTTGAAACTTAAAAAGTTGCAAATATATTACAGAGGAGATCCCTTTTACTTTTTACCCCACATCCCTTAATGCTACCCATCTTACATAACCATAGTACAATTATCAAAACCAGAAAATCAACACTGGTACTATACTGTTAACTAAGCTACAGACTTTATTTTAATTTCACGAGTTTTCCTACTAATGTCCTTTTCCAGTCAAGGATCCCATATTACATTTAATATGTGTTTACTTGTTATGTCTTCTTAGTCTTCTCCAGTCTTTGACATTTCCTCAGACTTTGCTTAGCTTTGATGACCTTGACACTTTTATAGAGTACTCATCAGTTATTTTGTTGTATGGCCCTCAATTTGCTTTGTCTTATAGTTTCATATGATTATTTTGGGCTAGAATACCTCATAAGTGATGTTGTGACCTTTTTCATGCATCGTGTTGGGACGTCATGATGTGATATTATTATGGGTGATGTTAACCTTGGTCACTTGGTTAAGGTGGTGTCTGCCAGGTTTCCACACTGTAACGTTACTATTTTCTCTCTTATTTTATGTAACGTTACGATTTTCTCTTTTACAGTTAATAAATATCTTTGGGGAAGTACTTTGAAACCAGGGCAAATATCCTGTTTCTCCTCAAACTTTTCCACCACTAATTTTAGTATCCATCAGTGCATCTTGTTGGCAAAAGTTATTACTGTGGTGTTTGCCTAATGATGATTTTCTTATTTCCCTCTTTTCTGCTTTATTGTTAACTTGGATTCTTCTCCTTTCTTTCCCATTTATTTATTCAATTATTTAATTAGTATGGACTCATGGATATTAATTTTATTCTATGGAAAATATTCCAATGCTATTGTTATTTATTATTTTTTTTTTGTTGCTCAGATTATTTCAGCTTTAGCCTTGTATCCTTTTGTCAAGTTCCCATTGTTTTTTTTTTAACACTTCCTTACTTTCTGGAACCTCAAGATATTCCAGATTCATCTTGAGTTTCCTGTGTTTCAGCTCTGCTGGGGTGTTACTGCTTCTAGGCCCTCTCAGCGCAGCAGATAGAACTAGGAAACATATATGACCCCTTCACTCACACATCTGTATGTATTTATCTGTCTGTATATATTTAAAGCAATATGTTCATATTGATACTTCTAATTCCAATCCATCACCACAGTTTCATTTCAGTGTTCTTCCTTTCTTTATTTCTAAGTTCTTTCCCATTAGTGAAAAACTTGGCTTTCATTTTCTATGATATATTATTTGTTCACTCCTGGTATACATGTAAAATAATTTTGGAATTGTGAACCCATACCATACTACTGTGAGAAGCAAATTTACTAACTAGATTATAACATTTCTGTTCAATTCTTTCTGTCTTCATCTTTATGATATCCAGTCAAAATACTGTTTTTCGAAATTGTGTAGGCTAATTCTTCTCCACCCTCTTCAATGAGGAAAATATTATTTATTCGTAATACAGTTCGGTCATTTGTCTCTGTCTGTTTTCCATTTTGGTACCCTCCTTCCCCCCACATCTTGGTTGGTTTTTATTGCTTATTTATTTTTTGAGTATGTGAAACATTATGATTTAAGAGAGCTATACAGGGAAGCAGGTGTGGCTCAGTGGATAGAGCTCCCGTTTACCATATGGGAGGCCCCGGGTTCGCTTCCCGGGGCCTCCTTGTGAGGGCAGGCTGGCCCGCGTGCCCCGGTGGGCTGATGCAGCAAGACCTCACAACAGGAAGCAGGTGTGGCTCAATCGATAGAGCCCCCGTTTACCATGTGTGAGGCCCTGGGTTCGCTTCCCGTGGCCTCCTTGTGAGGGCAGGCCAGCCCGCGCGGTGCGGTGGGCTGATGCAGCAGGGACCTCACAGCAAGGGGGAGATAAGCAGACATGGAGAAAACACACAGCGAATGGACACAGCAAGCACAAGCAGCAAGTGGGGAATAAATAAATAAAATAAATAAATCTTTAAAAAAAAACAGTGCCACTCCCTCTTCTTCCCATCACCCCATTCCTATTCTGTCTGTCTTTCTACCCCTTTGCTCTAGCTAATTTCTTTAATTTCTGGCTTATTCTTACTGCATTTCTTTAGTACACCTGAACAGATACGTGTATAGTTTTATATACCACCCTTCATAAACAAAGGCTAACATACTGTGATAGTTATCTATTACATAACAAATTATCCCAAAACTTAGCTTCTTTAAAAATAGCAAACCTTTATTATCTCTCAGAATTTCCTTTTTTTTAAAGGAGGTACTGGGGATTGAACCTAGGACCTCGTACTTGGGAAGCAGGTGCTCAACCATTTGAGCTACAGCCACTCTCATATGTGTCACAATTTCTGAGGGTCCAAAATACAAGAGTGGCTTAGCTGGGTGGTTTTGACTCAGTTTTTTCACAAGGTTATAGTCATGATGTCAGCTAGGCCTGCAGTCATTTAAAGGCTTGATTGGGTTAGAGTATATTCTAAGTTCACTCATGTGGCTGTTGGCAAAAGGTCTGTTTTTCACTCACTGTCTGTTGATCTGAGGCCCCAGTTTCTTACCATAAGGATCACATAGGGCTCCTTGTGACATGGCATCTGGCTTCTCCCAGGGTTTATGATCCAAAAGAGAGAGAATAACAAAACAGAAGTTATAATGTCTTTTATAATTCATAATCAGAGTGATCACATAGACCATCCCTGGTCCAATAGGGAGGGGACTGCACAAGTGAGTGAAAATCAAGAGATAGTGATCATTGGCTTTTGCATTTTGCTTTTCTCACTTAGCATTGTATGTCCTGGAAAACATTTCATATCAGTTCTTAGAGATCTTCATCATTTTTTTTTGCAACGACAGAGTACTCCAGGATGTACTATAGTCTATTTGGTTAAATGGCTATGTATTATAAATGTCAGTAGTGCTGAGGTTGAGAAAGCTTACTCTAGAAAGTAGAAAAGTATATAGAAAATGTTTAAGGTTTTCATTTTCATAGGATAACAGTTCCTCTTTTTCAGGGATATTGCTGTTTTACAACTCTGGAATAAATGTGAAAAGTTAGAATTTGACGCTATTCTTGTATGTGATTAGAAGCACATCACTATATCATGGTGCAAGTTGGTTGAAATTAGACTGTGGGTAGGATTTGATTGCAAGTCATAGTTTCTTCACTTTTAATTTGGAAATTGATCTTTCATGAATGGTCTAAAGCATTCTTTGATCTGAGAATTCTTTTCTGACTGCATCTGTGCAACTAGTCATGCCTACCAGTTTCCTTCTCTGTAAAATGAGGAATTAGAACTCTGTAGACTATAAGACTCTTCCTTTCCTACCTTTTAGGCATTAAAACATTTTAATTCAAATTTATTTTATAAATTCATAGAATTAGTTCTGGAGTTTCTACATAACCTGGAATATTACTGGGAAAACTAAGATGCTTATATCTAACACTGAAAAATATTTATCTTTGTGGAAATTAATTCTCTTAGACTGATTATTATCATTTCATGAGGATCAAAGAGATGTGTGAAAACAAGTGCTAAAAAATGAAACCCTGTGACCCTGATTGTTAACATTTTTGCATCTTGTAAGTGATACAGTTTTATAGATGGTATTATATACATATATATATAGTGACAGGTCTTTTAAAATAAAATTTGGACATTGGTAGATACAGTTTTTTATACTAATTAGGTGAATGATCGGGCAGAGCCATTTAAGCTGCAATTTCATTTATTAAATGTAATTTTATTTTTAATTAAAGGAGATATATTTGACAAGGTGATGTAAGAACATACTACAGAAGGGTAAATACTGAAAAGTCTCCCTCCCACTCTTGTCTCCCATTTGGTCATTTCCCAACACCCTACCATAGGTACCCATTATTACTGATTTCTTTTTTTATATATGTAATTTTTTAAAAAATTTATATTTATTTATTCCCCACCTTGCTGCTTGTGCTCACTGTCTGCTCTTTGTGTCCATTTGCTGTGCGTTCTTCTTTGTCTGCTTGTCTCCCTTTTGTTGCATCATCTTGCTGTGCCATCCGCGGGTATAGGCCGTCAGCTTTCCGCGGGCACGGACCGTCAGCTCTTTGCGGGTGCGGGCCAGCTTGTCTTCACCAGGAGGCCCCGGGAATCAAACCCAGGGCCTTCCCAAATGGTAGACAGGAGCCCAATCGATTGAGCCATATCCGCTTCCCTTTACTGATTTCTTATATATCATTTTAGACTTTCTTTATATAAGAATAAGCAAAACTGAATATGTACATGCATGCACACACATATTTTTCATTCTCTCACCCACTTTCATGCTGGTTTTCATTTTTTTTTCCTTCCTTAGTGTAACTTTTTTTTATTTTAGGTAAAATCCACTGTTGGCCATAATCCAATTATTACTCTGAGATTATTTTTTAAAAATTAGTGTTTCATGTTTAGGTGATACCATTTCTAGCACCAAAAGGTATGAAAAGGATATATAGTGAAAGTTTTCCACCTCTGTTCTCACGTACCAGTTTCCATCTCCCTAACAAGCAACCACTGTTAACTTTTTGTATGTGTTTATAGTATTTTTTTATATTCTTTGTACTGATCAGCTATAATTTCCAAGACCAGAGACAAGGTGGCACTTTATAGTTAGATCTTTCCAAATTTTAAACAACTGATTTTACTAATATTGGAAATTATCCTAATTCTTTCCAGTTGCAGGAAGCCAAACAAATGGAAAAGGAGAGGCATCGGCAGCATCATCACCTGTTGCAGTCTCCAGTAAGCCATCATGAGCCTGAATCACCTCAACTTAGATATCTGCCGCCTCAGACTGTTGACCACATATCCCAAGAAAATGAAGGGGACCTTGAATCCCAGACAAATGATGTGGATAAAAGCCTTCTGGATGACACAGAGCCTGAAAATGGATCTGATATTTCCAGTGCAGAAAATGAACAGACTGAAGCTGATCAGGCAACTGCAGCTGAAAGTAATCTTGAGATGAGAGTGCGGGGTATATATATGTGTGTGTATTAAGGGGAGTGTGTAGGGATGAGAGTTTTTGGTTAAGATATGTGTAAAGGGTAATACGATTTAATGCTATCAGACATATTGTAATAATTGTGGACTTTTTCCATCCAAGGTGGCAGAGTTAATTTGACCCTATTCCACAATTCTGTGTGTTCATTAGCATCTCATGAGTAGTAGGATTTATAGACTTGTTTTGGAGGAGATAGTTGTTTGTTTTATTTTTTTTTAAAATTTTTGGGAGTTACCGGGACAGGGGATTGAACCTGGGACCTTGTATGTGGGTAGCCGGTGCTCAACCACTGAATTACACCAGCTCCCCGAGGAGATATGTTTTTAAAGAGGGTCATAAATGTCTTTTAACATGTTATACAGGAAAATCAAGTTTTATTTTAAAGATTAGTTTGAGAGCAAACAAGGGACCTTTTAAGTAAGTTTGTATAGAATATGCCTGAACATTTTTGTTAATCATTATATTAGTTTAGAAAATATAATTATGGTTAAAAAAATATATTGAAATTAAATATAAAAACAAATCTTTTGAGTAACAAACCAAATTATATTTATTTTTATATCCTGATGTGTAGTAACATTAAAATTGAGATGTTCGCTACCAGTGTTTTTTTCCTAAGTAAATTCATTTTTAAGAAATTTACAAGATTAAAAAAATTAAATTATATGTATTTATTTAAAAATTTGTTACTTTGGAAAACAAGTCACATGAAGTCACATTTTTCCAAGCATTATTCTCAGCTTTCATTGTTCTTTGAAACCACCAGGGAGTTTGGGTTATTCCCTTTGTTTCTCCTTGCCTTGTTAAAAAATGATGGAAATTCTGTTGCCTATCCAGTGTGGTTGTCTAGACCCAGGATAGGGTTTAGTTACAATTCAGCTGATGTCTGTGTTTTTACTTCACTTCGAGAAAAGACTCCTATAATATATTTTCAGCTCTTAATTTTTTCTCATATCTTCTTTACAACAGTGATATGAACAACAGCAATGGCATGAATAGAACGATGCCTTTTTACTATTTTGATAGTACTTTGCTGTTTATTTTAAATGGAATGATTTTAATACACTGAGCATCCACACTATTCCAGCTTATAGTGAGTCTACAATTACTATGCAGTTGACAATTTTGGCAGTTAGCCCTTGCCAAAATTTTCCCTACTTTTACTGTGTGTTTATAAAGGAGGTGATTCAAAGGATGAATCTTAATATAGCTGGGACTTTTGTTCATTCCTTCATTTGTTTATCCATGCATTCAGCAAACATTTATTGAGCATATTGTGTCCTAGCCACTGTGCTAGGTCTTGGAGTTAAAAGCTGACTGAGATACAACTGTTTCTCTTAGTGTCCTCAGGGTCAGGTGTTATTAAATGAAGTAAAATGTGATTAGTGTCCTAAAAGTGGCATACACAAGGTAATTGTGCTGCGGGAGTTAGGAAATGCTTTGTTAGAGGAGATGATAATGTTTCAGGGATAGAAATCGGCTAACTGGAAAATGTAGGGAAAGTTTCCAACACAGAATCAACATGGGCTCGGACCCCAGGGAGTGGGAGCATTTTCTATGTATGAGGCACCACTCTAGGTGTATTATAGGATACAGAATTATAAATAAGACGTAGTTTCCTTTGGCACAGCCATAATGATTTTTGCTTGAAAGGTATTTTTTCTTCCAAAGCTGATAAAACGGAAAATTCTGCCTGAGAGCAGTTGATTAAAGTGCACACTCTGGAGTTAGATGACCTGGTTTGAATCACATCTCTATCACTTACTAACTGTGTGACTTTGGACATAATTGTTCTCTAAGCATTTCTGTGTGCAATAAATATCGCTGTTACTCTTAATAAAAAAATCACTTTAATCGATTTCTATAAAAATGTGAAAATTTACTTTTAATTCACTTGTCATTTTGTCACACTTTTAGGTAGTGATTCTATATGTTAACATTCTAATTTTTTGGCTAGATAATTTTAGCACACCTAGAGCACAGAAATAAAAAGTGTAAGCATGGTGGAAAATTGTTTGTCAAGACATTCATATATTTTTACTCCATAGAATAATCTAAATGCTATTGTATTTGGATTTTTTACAAAATAAGGTTACTGATTTGACATGTCTCTCTCTTTTTTTTAAAATCAGGTTTCCTCTTTCGGCATTCAGTATTTTGTAGAATATAGCACATGAGAGATTAGGAGCAGTGATAAGGGTGGATGGGCTTCAGGAAGCCAACATTATAAGTAGTAGTCCTTTATAGTAACACGTGGGTATGGGAGGTAATGGAGAAGGCCACACTACCAGTTACTGTGCAGTCGGATGCCATTTAGTATAGGGCAGTGGCTTCCAGGACGGGGTCCCAGAAACCAGTGTATCCCAAAGTGCTGATTGAGCCCTCTTGATGTATTTTCAGCATTTCAAAAAAAAAACCAACAGAAATCCTCTGTTTATCTACAGTAGGCTGTATAGGCTAACTGGAATATCAAATTTGATTGGCTTTTAGTGTAAATTTTATCAATTCAGTGTATTGATATCAATTTTTCTTGTGCTGTTTAGAAGCTCTATTTGGCAGTTATATGTGTTTCTGATTAATGTTAAATTGGGGAATAAATTCTTTTTTATTTCAGTTTAGTTTTACAGTAGAAATAGTTTCTCTTTGGAGGAAAAATAATAAAGAAGGGCTGGAAAGCACGGGTGGAGGTCCAGACAGCCCTGTTTCTTCTTCCTCAAGGACCTCATTGTATTAGAGCACAATGTTATTATTTGATAGGAAGAAAAGTGGTACATGTTAGAAAGGTTCTATTCAAAATATTTCTGAAATTTTTGATTCATGAAGGCATAATCTACAAAAGTCAGTTGTTGAATAATCACTACAAGTTGGTTCAATGAAACATTGTTAAGACTGACCTGAATTTGGAAAATATTTTTAAGTGTGGTTTGTTTGGTTATAATTTTTGAAGGTTTAACTCTTTTCTAACATGTAAGTGCTTGTAGTTTCTTATATCTATTTTATTTTTTCTTTTATTCTGCATTTTTTAGGAAAGTTTTTCATAATGAATGTTTAGGAAAACTTTCCAAAAATTTAAAATAACATTCCTTTGAATTTTTCTATTTTAAAGCATTATCTAAAAATGATATATTGTATGATGGAGAAAACCATGAGTGTGAGGAAAAGCCACAAGACATTGTCCAGAGCATTGTCGAAGAAATGGTGAACATAGTTGTTGGAGGTATTGTACTTCACTTTAAATTAGTTTATTCTGTCTTATGGAATTTCATCTGACTATGGAGAATATCTTTCTACTATGCAGAATAAGGGCAAAATTGTAAGTTCTTTTTCAAATTGATGATTTTTGTTTTTGTGGAAAAAATATTTAAATGTCTTTAATTATAAAAGGGAACCGCCTTTATTCTCCTGCTTCAGTTATGATCTTTAAAAAAAACAAACAAACCAGTATTCCTGACCATTTAAGAAAAAAGTTAATGCTATTTCATTTTTATCTTTTAGTTTTAGATGGAAGAGGGTCAGGGTTATATTTTCCATGCTCTTAAATGTGCTAAACTATAAACTAGAGAATGTTTAAATCAATTCACTTCTGAATATTTTATATCATTGTTGGACAATAACTTGATTTCTCATACCTTTATTATCATAAACCATGTTATAGTTGATACAGTGTCAGTTTCTATCTTATGGGTTATATTATAAAAATGTTATAATGGTTATTAGGAATTTCAGTCACATTTTTAAAAACAGCATTGTAGATATGATTAGATTTAAGGACAATCCACTGAAGCTTATTTAATCTTGGTATATTACATAGGGCTAAGTATAGTACCTTGCTAAATATACTTCTAGAAATATGTTCAAATTAACAGTATAGGTCTTGAATAAGAATAGAACTGTTCCAGCTATACCTAACTCCCATTTATAACATCATTTCTTTTATTTATTTATTTTTTTTACAAGGGAGTAAAGAGTTTATTTTTATTTTTTAAAAAAATTTTTAAGGATACTTAGAGTACACAAATGTTACATAAAAAATGTAATGGATTCCCACATGCCCCATTCCCCACATCTCCCACATTCTCCCATACCAACAACATCCCTCACCAGTGTGGTTCATTCATTGCAACTGATGAACACACTTTGGAGCATTGCCACCAAGCATGGATTACAGTTTATATTGTACTTTATACTCTCCTGCACAATTTTGTAAGTTATGACAAGATATATAATGGCCTGTATCTGTCATTGCAGTATCATTCAGGACAATTCCCAAGTCCAGAAAATGCCCCCTTATTAAACCTGCTCTTCCTCTTGCTGCCCTCAGAACCTCCAGTGGCCACTGCCTCCACATCAATGATATAGTTTTTTTCCATTGCTAGAATTGCAATGAGTCTATAGTAGAATACTAGGAAGTCTACTTTAGTCCATAGTTCATTCCCCAATCCTGAGGATTCTTGGATGGTGATGTCCACTCCACCTCTAATTGAGAGGGGGCTTTGATCCCATAGGGCTGATGGATGGGACACTCTTGCTTGCAGTTGTAGACTCTCTTGGTTCCTTGGTATGGTGGTTGTCCATCATCACCTCCTTATTAGTTGTCCTGGTTGAGACCAATGAACTGAAGAGTAGGTGTTGTGACTTCGTTGAGATTCAGGGCCCAGCTGGCACATGGACAGCCCAAAGATTTAAGTCTCTTGGACATACACCTACCAACTCTAGTACTAATTATAGGTTCAAATAGAAGGACAGAAGAGCCATGTGTAGGGAAACCACAACTGAGTTCAACTCTGTCACACTGGGAAGCATAAATTCCAAAGTAGGGCCCACTGGCAAGGCACCCAACTCCTGAGCTATCTGCCCTGACTATAGTGTCTGGATATCTCAAGAGCCCTCAGGAGCCCTGCCTTTTGGGGTATATCTACTTTGGCATTCATTGAGATCCTGCTGAGACATGCATAAGCGTAACCTCTGGGATGACTTCCCGACTCACTTTGAAGTCTCTTAACCATATAAACTCATTTGTCTTTACCTTTTCCACCTTTTGCTCAAGGTCTTTTTCCAGTTGCATTGCTAGTTGGTGATTGGTAGTAATCCCTCAGTGCCAGGGAGTCTCAATCCCAGGAGTCATGTCCCACACTGGGGGGAAGGTAATGGATTTATATACTGAATTTGGCTTAGAGAGAGGCTACATTTGAGCAACAAGGAGGCTTTCAGGAGGAAACTCTTAGATACTCTATAATACTAGGCCAAGTTTCAATTTAAAGAGTAAAGGTTCATAAGCACAGTCATCAGTATCAAGGGCCTGTCAATGGACCATCCTCCTTCACTAGTCATTGCCCCTGTACTCAGGGGATTCTTGCTGAATCATCAGAGAATGTGGCAGAGCTCTCCAGAATGGGAATTTGATATTCTTTCAGTTATTGTGTGAATCTCTACCCACTCTGAAAATGCTCCATGAACGTTTGAACACATTTATATGCCTTATATATATGACCAGGTGAGCTTCCTCCCATGTATCCCTCATCACAGGCACCCCGCACCAGTGATCCTTCTGTGATCCAAAACCTCCTAAAAAATGAAGCCAATAACATAGCCAAACACAATCAACAAAAAAAAATGAAGCAACAGTGATAGTTTTAAAAACAAGAAGTAAAATGCAAAGAAAATTTAAAAAGATAAAAATAAAAAATTGTGGGATAATAAAAAATTATGAAAAAACATTTAAAAAGTTTTTTTGACATTTTGCCTTTCATCACTGTAGCATCTGTAAACATCGTTTCTAAGAATGTATTTCTTCTGTTAGCACAGCACTCTGTAAAAAGCATTCATCTGATTGCCTTCCCATTCTTTCATTTTTTACTCATCATATACTTACGGAATACATAGAGTTGAATGGCAATGTAGGGGGTTACAAAAATTAACTGAATATAGACTGTGCTTTTAAGGAAAGGGGTGTGCAAGACTAGTGTAAGGTAGAAAGTGATAAGTGCCATAAGAAAGAAATTGCTAAAATTCAGAGAAAAAAGTGATTATTTTTGGCTAGAATGATTCAGAAGGGCTTCATATAGGAGGTGATACTTGATTGTATGAATTCACATAGACATAGAGGTGTGGCATTTCATGTACTGGAAACTATTAATTAAGGTTTAGAGGAGAGAATGATTGGGTAGATTTGGGAATTAGCAGGTCGTAATTTGAAGTATAGTGAATGTGATGTTATATAATAGAAAATAAGATTAAAGAAGCAGTTTGGAGCTAACCAATGGAGGTCATAAATTCCAGGTATAGGACTTTGAACTTCATTCTAGGACACATGCATTACCATTGAAGATTTTAGAGCTGAAAAAATAGAGTGATCAAACTGTACTTTAAGAGCTAAGTGGGGAAATGGGAAGTCCAGTAGGAAACAAGTGCAGTTATCTAATCCTGAATAGCAGAGTGGCAGTGGAAATGGAGAGGAAAATGTGGATGAGAATTGAAATAATGGATGTTGAATCAATAAGACTTGGCAACTGATTAAATATCTGGGTAAGGAAGAGAAAATAGATGGTAGTATGTTAGGGTCCCTAAGAATACCCCCAGGTTCAGTGTTTCACTTTTTCTAACTCCCAGCATATAGTCCTACTCACTGCTTTGATTTACCACAGCGAAAAAATACAAATCAAAGTCAGCAAAGGGAAAAGGTGCATGGAGTGAAGTCCAGAGGAAATCAGACACAAGCTTCCAAGATTCCTCTTCTAGTGGAGTCACACAAGATGTCTTAATTCCTCCAGCTTCAGATTTTGACAGTACATGTGACATGTTGGCTATCCGGAAGCCCGTTAAAGACACAGTGCCTGGGATATTTTGGAGCCTCGTCATGTAGGCATCTTCTTCCTAGTATGTACCAAAATTCCAGGCTTCTAGAAGGCAAGCATAAATCATGTTCTTTGCATAATAGTTTAGGTACAGCGAGCCACTTTTTTTTTTTTTTTTTAAGGTTTATTTAATTAATTAATTTATTTATTCCCACCCCCACCCCCCTTTGTTGTTTGCGCTCGCTGTCTGCTTTCTGTGTCTGCTCATCTTTTTAGGAGATGTGTGAGGGAGGTACCCAATGGCTTGAGTCACTTCTGCTCCCAGGAAGCCACTCTTATCGGGGACCTTGCTGAAATCTAAGGTCCCAGACTCAGCCAAGGTCAACCTTACAAGCAGGCCTTTCTGAGGATAGGTGGTCTCAGTTCTGCTGTGTACTCTTTTCTGCACTCTATTCTGGCGAAATGGGTGGGGGAATGGTGGTACTATTTGTAGAATTGAATCATGTTGGAGAAGAAGTCGGCTTGGGGAAAAAAGGCACTAATTTTTATTTTGGCATATTAATTATTATCTCCAGGTAGACCATCCATGTGGAAATATTTATGGAATGTGTAATGGAAATACAGAACAGTGGGGTAAGAGCTATGAAGACAGGTGCTATAGATGGGAGTTATTCTGTTAAAATTTATAGTTAAAGCCTTAAGGCTACCAAGTGGGAAAGTATGGATAGTAAAGAAGAGACCATGATATTGGGGAGTATGAACTTTTTTTTTCTAAAGATAATAAAGCTTACAGGGAAGAAAGAAAGAAAATATGCCTACAGATTCTCTAAAAATCATATAGTGTAGATCAGAGGTTGGCAAACTATGGCCTACAGACCAAATCTGGCCTGCTACCAATTTTTGTTAAGTTTCGTTGGCATATAGCCATGTTCATTTGTTTATGTATTGCCTATGACTGCTTTTGTACTACAGGGGAATAGTTGTGACAGAAACTGAATGACCTGCAAAGCCTAAAATATTTGTTATCTTGTCCTTTATAGAAAAAGTTTGCTAGCCCCCAATATAGTGAATATAGAGTATGAAGTGAAAGTATTTTCATTTTTTTCCAATTTTTTACTTAGAAAAACTTCAAACCTAGAGAAATGTTTAAAGACTAGTACAGTGAAGCCTTTATCACAAATTATCAGTTTTGCTACATTTGTTATATATGTCCTTTAAAACATGCATGCATACACGCACATACATATGTGTGTCTTTGTTGAACCATTTGAAAATTGGTTTTATACATCTTGACATTTCATGCCTAAATACCTCAGCACTTATTTTCTAAGAATAAGGGCATTCAACTATATAATCACAATTCCAATTTCACACCTAAGAAAACTAACACTATTTCAAGAATATCTAATATACATATATTTAAATTTTTTCCCAGTTGTCCTAAAATGTGTCTCAATTGTGTTTTTTTTTTCCTTTTTGTAAGTTCAGGATCTAATCTAGGTATAGTCATTACATTTGATTTTGTCTCTTTGATATCATTAATTTAAATTAAGTCTTCTTGCCTTTTTCACCCCCTTTCATGATGCTTACTTTTTTGAAGCATCTGAGATAGTTGTCTTGTAGAATGATACACATTTTGGACTGATCTGATAGTTTCCTTATCATTACATGTAGATTAAATATATTTGGCAAGAACACTACATAATTGAGGTTGGTACTTAACTGTATCATATCAGCTGGTGCACCACTATTTTGGTGATGCTGTTTGAGCGTTTCATTAAGATGGTGACTATCAGATCTCCAAATATAAAGGAACAGTTTCATTTTCCTCTTTATAATTAAAAAGTAATCTGAGCATGATGCTTTGGGACCATATGAAGATCCATTCAGTCAGTGGTTTTAACATCCACTGATGATCCTTGTCTGTTTTAGTTTGCCAAAGGGCTGCCGGTACAAATTACCAGAAATTTGTTGGCTTTTCTGTAGGGTATTTATATGGGGTAAAAGCTTTCAGTTCCAAGGTCATGAAAAGTCCCAACTTAAGACACCATAAAGGTGCTTTCTCACCCAAGTCAGCTGCCACGTGTTGAAGCAAGATGGTGGGCAATCTCTGCCTGGTCTCTGCCCTCCCCTCTGGGCTGTACCATCTCCTGGACCTCAACTCAGGGCAACCAGGCATAGAGCTTGTCTCTTACCAGGCCACCTCTGTCAGTCTCGGCTGCTCAGCTTTCTTCCTGACTTCAGCTGCAAGGTATCAGGCAATGGCTCATCTCTCCCTGGGGCCTCAGCTATTTGAACCTCTCCTTTCTGTCATGAGACAGAATCAAAATTGGCAGAGCTCTCTTTTTCAGTGTGTGTCTGGTTTATTATAGGACCGAGCAAGAGGGCGGATACTCAGGCTGAGTCTTGCCTCATTGGCATAGTCCAATTGAAAAGGTTACATCCACAGTAGTGGACCAGTCCACAAACATAATCTTTTCTCTTTTAGGGATTCAAAAATAATTTCAAACTGCCACATTGTCTGACTCACATATTGCATTGGGTTACAATAGATTGATTTTCCAGTTCTGTCATTGACATATTTCTATAGAGGAAGAGCCCATGCCTTTTTAAAAATAGTACTATGGAGGCGACTCTCACTAGGGAGTGCGCCCTGGCCGGTAATAAAGGTTTCATTGAAATTTAAAAAAAAAAAAAAAAAATAGTACTATGGAATTAGAAATTTTTTCATTATTCATTTTGTTACAAGCCTTTTCTATTGTTATTCTTTGTTCCAGATTTGGCCATTGGGAACCCCTGTAAGCTAACTTCTTTGTCCTTTTGATGTGATTCCAATAGTCTTTGAGCATTTCCTAGATCTCTAGAACAGTAAGCTGTTCTAGGTTCATCTTAACTTTCCCTTGTCACAGACCTGGAATCAGTCATTTCTCCAAAGAGTCCTCATTCTTTTTAATGGGCAGTTGTATTTAGAAATCAAGATCTGGATGCTAGGTGGTATGCTCCTTGCTTTATTTATTTAAAAAAAAATTTTTTTTAAATTTATTTTTAAAAGATACTTAGATTACATAAAATGCTACATAAAAAAATATAAGGGATTCCCATATGCCCCACTTCCCACACCTCCCATTTTCCCCCACATTAACAACTTCTTTCATTAGTGTGGTACATTCATTGCAATTGGATGAATACATTTTGGGGCATTGCCACTAAGCATGGATTATAATTTACGTTGTCATTTACACTCTCTCCCGCTCAATTCTGTAGGTTTTGGCAGGATATATAATGGCCTGTATCTGTCGTTGCAGTGTCATTCAGGACAATTCCAAGCCCGAAAGTGCCCCCATATTACACCTCTGTTTGTCTCTCCCCGCCTTCAGCACCTCCAGTGGCCACTGTCTCCACATCAATGATATAATTTCTTCCATTGCTAGAATCACAATAAGTCTATAGTAGAATACCAGTATGTCTATTCTAGTCCATATTTTATTCTCCAATCCTGAGGATTCTTGGATGGTAATGTCCACTCCACCTCTAAGTGAGAGAGGGCTTCGATCCCGTACAGCTGATGGATGGGACTTTCTTGCTTGCAGTTATAGACTCTTTTGGTTTCTTGGTATGGTGGTTGTCCATCCTTGCCTCCTTGTTAGTTGTCCTGGGTGAGTCCAATGAACTGGAGAGTAGGTGTTGCAACTCCGCTGAGGCTCAGGGCCCAGCAGGCACATGGACAGCCCAAAGATTCAAATGTCTTGGACGTACACCTACCAACTCCAGCAACAAGTACAGGTTCAAATAGAAGGGACAGAAGAGGCATATGTAGAGAAGTTACAACTGAGTCCAACTCTGTGCTCCTTGCGTTGAGGTGTTATTACTTCTAGGATCTTTCAGTGGATAGAGATAGAGAAATATCACAGTGCAAGTTGATGGTTCCAATTCAAATCCACCACCGCAAGGTTTCTCCTCATCTTTTTTTCATATTTATATGTCACTTTTCTCACAGTGAAAATCCATATTCTCTTTTTCCTCCATTCCTCCCTTATTAACCCTCTTTGTATAAAGGTCAACACTTTCATTAGTGTGTTGATATTCCTGTGTGTGTGTGTGTGTGTGTGTGTGTGTGTGTGTGTGTGTGCTTGTTTTCCCCCAGAGAAATAAGCAAATACATATATTCTTACTTCCCTTTCTTTCTTACACTTTTTGGTAGGTCAAGATACATATATCTTTTGCGCTTTTTTTCCCTTCATTTAATATATACTGGAAATCACTCTACGTCGTTGATAGACTTTCCTCATTCTTTTTTTTCCATGACTCTTTGCATAATACTACATTATGCGGGTACATCATTGTTTGTTCAACCAGTCCCCAACTGATGGATCCTTTGGGTTGTTGCTGGTGTTTTGCTATTATAAGTAATGCTGCAATGAATAATCTTGTGCATCTGTATTTCTCTGGGTTTCTTTTCCATAGCACTTTGCCTTTGGTTTTTGATGTAGAGTTCTTTACATCTCACTGTGAGTACTAATTAGAACTGTTGCAGCTATGAAATGTTTCCCAGGAAATGTTTTTGCTGAGACCACTGTGCTTTGTCTTCACTTTTGAACTGTAGACTTTACATTTCTGCCTATTTGTAGAACAGAAAGACTAGATTTAATCAAGCTTAAGCTATCTTAATTCAATTAGGACTTCTGTTAGCAATAGTAAGTAGAGACAGATAGAATGGAAGTCTAGAACTTTATGAGATTCCATTGCAGAGCTAAGTTGGTTTTCCTTCCATGTTTATTTCGACATGCCCAGTTACTTGGGATACTGCTCTGTATCCTTGTGCCTTACTTATGTTAGGAGACCTATCAAGCAATTCCTCGACTTTACTTAGCAGGCAGCGCTCAAATAAAATCTAGATAATCGTGGCAACTGGCAGTTCTGTTGATAGACTTTGGCTTGGTTCTTCAAGCTCTTTGATTAGCACCTTCCCTTTTCTCCCACAGCTCCTGCTGCTTTAGACTTTGGAACTTTTAGAACCACAAGGTAAAATACAACCACTTCTTAGGTAGACCCATTCTTTTGCCTGTGTTTAGGCATAGGCAATTCATTATTAGATTTTCCCTTGATCTGAACCAATCATATTTTCTAGGAATTCCTTAAAGTTTTGCATCCATTTATAGTATTCTCCTCAGTCTTCCAATGCTTTTACAAACTTTGTTTCTCGTTTATATTTTTCCTAGTAATTTCAGTGTGATTTGTCAAGAGTAAAAAGTAAATTCACCACTTTGAAACCAGAAATTAGTACCTATGTTTATGAAATTGTCATAGGAAGAATTAGTGGAGAAACAGAATAATAATGTCTAATTGTATTAAGTATTGTCTGAGTACCAGAAATGATTTTATGTGCATTTCTCATTTAATCTTCACCTAAATGCTGGAAGGTTTGAGTACTGTTTTTATACCCTTTTTTTAATAAATGAGAAAACTGAAGCACTGAGAGATTGTTAATTTCCTAGGAGGTGATGAAGATTCTGACCAAAGGCTGTCTGCTTCAAAGCCTGAAAATAAAAGCAGAAAATGTTTTCATTTCTTTTGTGAATTTCCGAAGAAGGGAGGAGAAAGTAATATCAAAGAATATTGATTATTCCTTTGAGAAATTTGCTTAAAAGAGAGAGGAAATTGGTCTACAGTGTTGTTATGGCAGAGTTGAAGGAAGATATTTTCTTTAGAATGAAAAGATTTGAGTATATTTATAGGTAAGAGGGAGGAACCATGGTATGCATGAAATTTAAAATGTAATGTTAAAAGAAAATAGTCAGTGGAGGAAGATATTGCTGAAGTCAAGAAGGATGGTTTTGTGGGCACCTTGGGAATGCAAAAAAATGAAATGAGAGAGAAGAAAAGACTTGGAGATGCCAGGGAACTGTTATGAGGGGAATATAAAGCGAGGAAACTCAGATTATCTAATTCTTCTTAGTTAAGTAGACATTAGAAGTTATTTGTTAAGGGGAGGTTGGGTTGGGGGATGATATGTAATTGGTTGCGGAGAGAAAAAGGTTTGGAATTAGGTGCTTTGGGAACTGAAATAGGAACTCAGTTTCTGATAATCATTAAATTTCTTTTGACTCCTTCCAGAGTGCTCTCTGTTCATATAAGCATTCTTTATATTTATAATATATACATAAAATAATCTATAATACATAGTATACCAAGTATTAGAATATTAAAGCTCCAAAAGGTCTGCTGAGAAAGCAAATGTTTTTTTTTGTAATCCAAGTTTCCCAAATATATTTTTCATGTAGCACTTGTTAAATGCAAAACATGCTTTGGAATTATCTAGTTTAATCAATCACAAAGTATTATAATTAGGAGAGCAGAAAGCAGCTTCAGGGTAAGGACATCCAAAGCTGCTACTCCTTTAATTACTTGAATCAGTGAAAAGTTGGGGGCATGTTATCAATTTATAAGTGGTAACTATTAATAACAAAATTAATAATAGCTACCACTTATTGAGCATCACTTGTGTTACGTATTTTCTGTGTGTGTGCTTATGAATCCTCATAGACATTATTGTTTGCATTTTGCTGATGAAGAAACCAAGGCAGAGAAAGATGAAATAACTTATCCAGTTAAGTAGTGGAAACATGATTGAAGCACAAGTCTTCGATATTCCAAAATCTGTGCTCCTTACACTACAGTGTATTTCCCTCATGCTAGCTTATATATACTTTTCAGTTGGTAGCATGGAAGAAACAATTTCCTGCCAGATAGCTACTGATATGTGTTCCTTTTTTTAAGTAACATACATTATACCTAGAATAGTTCTGGCCTTGATATTGATTGCATTATCTATGTTTGTTCTACCACTGTTATTTCCCAAGCCTGTCTTCCCAAGAACATAATAGCAATATTAAAAGATACTCCAATAAGGAGAAGGTTTCATGGTAAAATAAATTCCAGGAATATCCCCTTTGGACGTCTCAATGCATATTAGCAAATTAAAGACTGTAGTAAAGAAACCCATTTCCCAGTATTTTTCAAACTTATCTGATAATGAGGATTTTTTTTTTTTTTTTTTTTTTTTTTTATTAACTTCTCTTAACATCCCAAGGTGTTAGGATTCATCAGAACTCAGTTTTAGTATATACCAAAATAGACTCAAGCTTCTCTTTTGTCACATCCTGGCTTGCCTTTCATCAACTGAATGTGTTCTGTTGCCAGAGCAACTTGAGGATCATATTTGGACATATTCCAAATGCATACTTACTTTAAATGGTGTCGATACATATTACTTCACATTGCTTTTCTGCCACTGTTTCATTTTAAATAGTGTGTGCTCTTTAAATACACTTCAAGTTTTTGTGTTTTTTGTTCTTATCTTTTTAGATATGGGAGAAGGGACTACTGTAAATCCAAGTACAGATGGCAATATTGGAACTTTAGAGGATGGTAGTGACAGTGAAAATATTCAAGCAAATGGAATTCCAGGAACACCAATTTCTGTTGCATATACACCATCCTTACCTGACGACAGATTGTCTGTCTCTTCCAATGATACTCAGGTATAAATGGAAAAGAAATCCCATTAATCTCAGAAATTTATAAGCTACCAATACCTTGTAGAGAATATCTCCAGTTGTTGATGCTGGCAGATTTCAGTTTGGGGAAATAAACTTTTTTTTCCCCCTCATTAATTATATATTGAAGCAGTTTATTCCCTTTGCGTATTTATAGCTAAATTTCCAACTCCTTCTTAAGATATGTCTCATCTGTGTTCCCTTCTTCCCTACACCTCTCCCTCCCCAATAGAAATTATACTGAAAAAAAGAATATTCTTATCACACAGTCCTAGGATAATTCTAGTATCATAGGAAGAAAGAACTTTGAGAAATCTATGGAACTTCATCCCAGCTTTGCTCAGTGCCACAATGAAATCATTACTATAGTAGTGACAGGTCCTCATCATTCTTCCTTCCCTGTATTTTGTGTATTTTTATCTTTTTCTTTTTAGATAAGGGAGTCCTATCCTAAATAAGTGCCCTATATTCTTGAGTAGTTTTCCTGGCCTTGTTGACCATCAGCAGATACAGTGCCTCAACAATTTCCATTGTCTAATATCTGCCCAAGAGTAGACAAAAAGTAAAATATAAAACACAACAGTGACAGTGGAAAGATTAATCTAGGCCTTTGGATATGAGGTACCTTATTTTGGGGTGTTAAAAGACAGCTTTTTTCCCCCACCAGATACTAATTTATTGTTGGAGATTGGAGAGGTATGTTAGACTAAGAAAAATAATGTAGCAAGTTCCTCATCTAGTTCCCCTTCAATAGTTGGATGGAAGTCCCACATATTAGTGAATTGAATAAAATACATTAGAAGGCTGAAATGATTTTACACTGGTAAATGTCTTCATTTTCATGGTATGTTAATTGTTTAGGAATCTGGAAATTCTTCAGGACCTTCACCTGGTGCTAAGTTTTCCCACATTTTACAAAAGGATGCCTTTCTAGTATTCAGGTCATTGTGTAAACTGTCAATGAAACCACTGTCAGATGGACCCCCAGATCCAAAGTAAGTTATTAGTTGTTCTACCTGACAAATAGAGTTTTTTAAGCTTGAAACTTACTTACTGTTAAGATAATCCTTTGGTTATCTTTTGTTCCTCTTGTCCTGTAAGACTCTGTAAAATCTTAGGGGTATTTACTTTAGAAAAAAATAAAGTATTGCAAAGCAATTGAGTTCCAAAACTGCTGGAGAAGTGGGTACGTTACACTATTTCTCAAAGTATATGGATAGCATTATAGAATAGAATAGTTCCTGGTGCATAGTAGGTGCTCAATTAAAGTTATTGAATGAATGACTTCTCATCCAAATATTGTAAGTAACTTTGGAACTAATGTAGCTCTGTTACTCAAACTCTTGTTAGGCTTCTGAAAGCTGCTACTTAAAAGGTATTAAAACCTAAAAGAGGAAGCGGGTGTGGCTCAGTGGATAGAGCCCCTGTTTACCATATGGGGAGGCCCGGGTTTGCGTCCTGAGGCCTCCTTGTGAGGGCATGCCGGCCTGAGCGGTGTGGTGGGCTGATGCAGCAACCTCACGGCAGGAAGCGGGTGTGGCGCAATGGATAGAGCACCCGTTTACCATATGAGAGGCCCCGGGTTCGCTTCCTGGCGCCTCCTTGTGAGGGCAGGCCGGCTCGCGTGGCGCCGTGGGCTGATGCGGCAAGACCTCACAGCAAGGGGGAGATAAGCGGACACGGAGAAGATGCGCAGCGAATGGACACAGCGGCACGGGCAGCAAGGGGGGGATGAATAAATAAAAATGGATAAATCTTTAAAAAAAAAACAAAACAAAAACCTAAAAGAATAAATCTTAAAAGTCATAATGAAAAATAATACATTTTCAGGAAGGGCTGACAAAATGCCTTATGGCAGGGGTTATTAACTTTTTTTGTTCCATGGACCCCTTTGCCAGTCAGGTGAAAACCATGGACCCCTTACTAAGTCCACACTGTACTGTGTGTTATTATTTAATAAATATATCCCACCCGCACCAACATGTCCCCACAAGAATAATGTTTTTCTGAATTTCAATTCAAGCTCATGGACTCCTGGTTAAGAACCCCTGCCTTAGCATGAGTGTTTCTCCATGGGGAGCAGGAAGTACTTTGAGATAGGAGTCACTTGTCTGATAGCTATCAAAACTATTCATCTAAGCCCTGGGAAAATGCGTTTTTTTTTGTTGTTGTTGTTGTTTTTAAAGTTATAAGTGGTCAAATATCTTTTGTGTCATATGATTCAACTCTAATTACTACTTGAGATTGAGTTTGGTAGTTATTAGAATGCCTGCTTCTCTATTGTTTCAGCATATGATGTACTGTATCAGGACACTGTTAAGAGAACTTTCTAGAGAGAAACCAGAGAGAAGGCCTGCTTGACTTTAAGGAAGGGATATTAAAATAGGTGGAAACGTAAGCAATACTGCTTCAGTAAGCAAAAATCTAGAGCATTTCAGTTCCTAAATGCCAACTAAGAAGGAAAGACTAGAGACAATTTAACAATTTTATAAGCACCTGGAACCACAGTTCTTAGATTTTCTATAGTTTTGTTTTATGTTTTCACATTGTACTGGTTCAGGAAATAACTCCCTCATTCAAAAATTGAATAATTTTGATTTCTTCGTATTTGACAGTGACTTAATTTAAATGGGAAATAATTTAAGAATTTGGTGTTACTGACCTTAAAAGCCTCAGATATATAGTTTTATCAAATTGAATTTTAAAAATGTGATTTGAAAAAATGCTAGAAACAGAAAAGAGGGAATTCTTTACAATGCCAAGAATGGGGCGTTAAGGGAAATATGTGAATTTTGAGGAGTACTCTTTTTTGGGGTATGGGGTTTCATTTAGCCTTGTAAGAGTGATATAGGTTTGTAAAGCTGCGATCTGTAACGTAACAAACGATTCTCATGAGGAATAATGTAAATTACTTATCCTTCTACTTAGTGGGCTTCAACCAAATAGTAAAAAAAGAACTTCTTGACCATCACAGTCATTAAATATTGGAAATAAATACTGAAAAAGATATTTTCCACTCTTATAGACTATTTTCTGTAAAAGCATGCATAATTTTCTATTTTGAATGATTTTGCCAAAATCAATGAGCTTCTGTAGTTATATAATTTTTTTAGTTTTGCTTCTCTTTATATTTTATGACTTTGCTAAGATAATGATCCATGTTCTTTAAACTTGAATTGTAATTTGAAACTACCTCATGAAAACCTGCAGATGTGAAATTTCAGCCTTGTTTGCCTATCAGAAGTATAATTTACTTTGTTAGAAGAGATTTAATCATTTCTTCATTAGTGCCTTGTACATAGTAGATACCCATAAGTGTTTGGTGTTTGTATTACTACATGAATAAATTCATTGTTTTTGAGCACATACTATGAACAAGGCATTTTGTTAGCTGCTCAGAATACAAAGATAAACATATTTGTCACCAAAAAAACTTATGTTAGATAATGATAAGCTGCAGGGTTTAATTTCTAAAGCAGTTGAGCACAAAGGGTGATAAATGTGAGCTATACTAGAATTAGTAGTAGTGTGTAAACCTTGAAAGATACTCGGTGGCTTAATTAACTTACCCCAGATTTTCCTGTAGCTGTTCAAAATCTGACCTCTAGCTATTCCTAAATTGATTTATCCAAGCATTTTCTTGTAATGACATATTTGCTGCCCATATTCTGAGACTCAGGAATATCTGTTGTAAACATGACTGTATAATATTGGCTCCAGTTTTATTTCAAAGAAGGTAGTATTTTTTTTGAGCTATCCAATTACATGAAATGAAATATTGCTTATTAGAGTTATTCAGGTCCTTAAATTACTTGCACTTACACCCATAACATTTTTAAGGTGGAAATCAGGAGCAATTAAATTTTACGACACCGTGTAAATGTAACTGAATACAGCATATGGGATAAATTTTTTTTATAAACATCAGCTGCTAGGGCAATTTAGTATGTCCTGCCTTTGAAATGTTCCCTGGGATCAGTCTCCTTTGTTGGGCCTTAAGAGACCTGTTTCAATGGGAGAAAAATTATATTTGTGATATCTGATAATTAAAATGCTAGATATTGATCAAAAGCATGGCACAAGTACCTTGATCAGAAAAAAAAAAAATTTAAGCCAAAACATTTGTTTTCCTGCTTTTCATTACAAAAATATTTAGAATAAATGGGTAAGCCATTAGGAGATCCAGTTTTGAAATGTTCTATAAGCCACTTTGTGTTTACTTAAAAAAAAAAAAATTTTTTTTTTAATGCTTCCTGAAGAAGCAAGCATGAAGTAGTGCTATAACTTGTTAATGCAAAAAAACCTTTTTATTGGTGTTTGGGGTTTTTGAGTAGCATAACTAGGAAAAAAGTACATTGGAACTATTGTGTACTAAATATGGAATTTAATTTGAGAAGTTCATGTTGAAACTTGAGAGAAATGGTTGTAAAAGAAAAGTACAAGCCATAAATCTTGACATTATTTGTCTGTTTTCCTCCCCATCTAAAAACTTTGTGAAATTATGTGGTACAAGGGAACATCAGTGGAATCACCCATTATTAGTGGCTAAGTTCATTCACATGTACTTTCATTTTTATGTTTTACAGCTTTCTTTTCCTCTCCATTTGTGAAATTTTTGTGAGATTGTGTGGCACCAGAAAATATCTTCAGAACAAGCTATTTTTCACCAGATGCTAAACTTGTTCATATGCTATGCCTTCTTTTTTTTTTATATTTTAGGTCTCATGAGTTACGATCCAAGATTCTTTCATTGCAGTTACTTCTATCCATTCTGCAGAATGCAGGACCTGTTTTCAGGACAAATGAGATGTTTATTAATGCTATTAAGCAGTATCTATGTGTTGCACTCTCAAAAAATGGAGTCTCATCTGTTCCAGAGGTTTTTGAGCTTTCTCTTTCCATATTTCTTACTTTGTTGTCAAACTTCAAGACGCATCTGAAGATGCAGATTGAGGTATGTTTTGCATTTAGGCATTAATTTAAGGTTACTCTTGGATATCACATTTGCTTTATGTTAAATAAGATTATTAATACATTGGTAAGTTTTTTAGAATGTGAAATAATATTTGTGTATTGTCATGTACTTTTTAAATTCACTTAGTCATCTAATGTCATAAGCTTTTGAAGTACTAGGTACTGGGTACATGAAGCTCTGAGGATACAAAATCAAATAAAAACTGTCCCTGCCTTTAAGAAATTTATGCAAGATGAATGGATGATTCTAGCTGTCATGAATTAATTTTTTGCTCACAGTAGCTTTGCCATTGTATAAATGGTATGCAATAGTTTGTTTTTCTTAAAAAGTATATTCCAAGTATATTCTGCATCCATATGGTTTTAAAATGTTTAAGTATTAGTAACTTTAAAAGGGGTGATTTTGGAGAAAGCGTTATCCTTTTGAGGTTATATTGTAGGACATTTGGAAAAATTAATTTTTGCTTTTGAATGTATTTATTATGTCCCTAAAGTTTTCCCTAAAGATCTTTGGAAATGAATAACAGCTGTGTGGTTTTATAATATTTTCTGAAATTTAGCAAAACTAAATCAGGAATCTTCCAAGAGTGTCTCTTTGTAAACTTCAGGTATACCAGTACCTGGTCTTTTGTTATTATCTTCGTATAATTCAGTATTAAAAATAGTAATTTATTCTTTACTTATTTAATAGATACTTTCCTAATTTGCCATTTGTTAAAATTTTGTTTTGGTTGGACATTGTTTATTTTAGAAATACTCCATTTTAAGCTGGTGTGTTTTCACAACCTTCATATTATATTATGTTTGATATTTTATGCAGTTATGTTCTTATCTTTGTTAATCTTAATCATAACTAAAGATAAGACTAATAATTCATCAGCTCAGAAGAAAAGATAACTTATGACTTAGCCAGAATTTTGAGATGGTTAAAATAACCATAGAATATTATTAATAGTCTACAATATCAAAATTCCTTAGAATATTTTGGGAATGATATAGAATAAAATCTTGGTATTATAAGTGAAAAATATTAATTTAGACTGTATTTTTGGACAGCAAATGGCTTCATAGAAATGGTTTCTGGTATTTGTATTGTCAAGTTTTGCACATTTGCCATATATCTGTTAAAAGAATATAAGACATTAAACTTGGAACGAATACTTTTTTTAGATAGATTTTTCCCCCATTGTCTTCAGGAACTACAAATAAAAAGAGACTTTTTTTTTTTTTTTTTTTTTTTACTTTTGGATGTTTTCTTTCTGTTACAAATCTTTCACTTGATGATGAGGCATTTAGCTTTTTAAATTTTTTTTTATTACAGAAGATGTAGGTTTACAGAAAAATCATTCAGGCAATGCTGAAGGTCCCATAAATGCCCTTGCCTTGCATACAGTTTTCTCTATTACTAACACTGTCCATTCGTGTAGTAGCTTTGTTACAATTAATGGAAGAATCTTACTAGAATTATACTATTAACTATAGTCCATAGTTTACATTAGAATTCATTATTTGCTTTGTAGAGTTCTTTCTTTCTTTGTTTTTAAATTCTGGCAATATAATCTAAAGTTTCCCCTTTTAACCACATTCAAACATGTAATTTAGTGGTGTTAATTACATTCACAGTGCTGTCATACCATCACCACCATCATTACCAATACAGAAACACTCTGTATGAATTAATCACTAACTCCCCATTCCCTATCCTCACTATGGCCCATAGTAGTAACCTATATTCTAGTTTCTGACTATGAATTTCCTTCAGTTTGTTAATGTGGTTTATTACATTGATTGATTTTCTTATGTTGAACCAGCCTTGCCTACCAGGAATAAATCCCACTTGGTCGTTAATGTGTAAGTCTTTTGATACGCTGTTGGATTTGATTTGCAAGTATTTTGTTGAGAATTTTTGCATCTATGTTCATTAGAGAGATTGGCCTGTAATTTTCTTTTCTTGTAGTATCTTTATCTAGCTTTGGTATTAGGGTGATGTTGGCTTCCTAAAATGTGTTGGGTAATTTTCCCTCCTTTCCAATTTTTTGGAAGAGTTTAAAAGGATTGGTGTTAATTCTTTTCGAAATGCTTGTTAGAATTCACCTTGAAGCCATCTGATCCTTGACTTTCCTTTGCTGGGAGATTTTTGATGGCAGATTCAATCTTCTTAAATGTGATTGGTTTGTTAAGTTCTTGTATTTCTTGTGGCGTCATTGTAGGTTGGTTGTGCGTTTCTAGAAATTTGTCCATTTCATCTAGGTTGTCTAGTTTGTTGGCATATAGTTTCTCATAATATCCTCTTAATGATTCTTTTTATTTCTGTGGGGTCATTTGTAACTTCCCTTCTTTCATTTCTGATTGTATTTATTTGCATCTTCTCTCTTTTTTTCTTTGTTAGTCTAGCTAGGGGTTTGTCAATTTTGTTGATCTTCTCAAAGAACAAGCTTTTGGTTTTGTTGATTTTCTCTATTGTTTTTCTATTCTCATTATCATTTATTTCTGCTCTAATCTTTATTACTTCTTTCCTTCTGCTTGCTTTGGGATTGGTTTGCTGTTCTTTTTCTAGTTTCTCTAGTTGTTAGTTAAGTCTCTGAGTTTAGTGCTTTCTTGTTTTTTAATATAGGCATTTAGGGCTATTAATTTCCCTCTCAAGACTGCTTTCACTGTATCCCATAAGTTTTGATATATTGTGTTCTCGTTTCCATTTGTCACAATATATTTACTGATTTCACTTGCAATTTCTTCTTTGACCCACTGGTTATTTAGGAGTGTGTTGTTCAACCTTCACACATTTGCGAATTTGCTTTTTTCCTATTATTGATTTCCAGTTTCATTCCATTATGATCTGAGAAGGTGCTTTGTATAATTTCAGTCTTTTTATATTTATTGAGAGCTGCCTTATAACCTAACATGTGGAGTTTGGATGCAGTGTTCTGTATATGTCTGTTAGGTCTAACTTGTTTATCATATTGTTCAAGTTCTCTGTTTCCTTGTTGATCTTCTATCTAATGATGTGAGTGGGGTATTGAAGTCTCCAACAATTATTGTAGAAATGTCCATTTCTCCCTTCAGTTTTACCAGAGTTTGTCTTATGTATTTTGGGGCACCCTAGTTAGGTGCACAGATATTTATGACTGTTGTATCTTCCTGGTGGATCGTCCCTTTTATTATAATGGCCTTCTGTATCTCTTATAACTTTTTTGCATCTAAAGTCTGTTTTGTCTGATATTAGTATAGCTACCCCTGCTGTTTTCTGATTACTATTTGCATGGAGTATCTTTTTCCAACCTTTCACTTTCATCCAGTTTGTATCCCTGGGTCTAAGGTGAGTTTCTTGTAAGCAGCGTATGGATGCCTCATGTTTTTTTATCCATTCTATCAGCCTGTATCTTTTGATTGGGGAGTTAAATCCACTCACATTCAATGATATTACTGTAAATGCACTATTTACTTCCTCCATTTTATTCTTTGGTTTTCATATGTCATCTTGTTTTTGTCTGTCTTTTTACTCTTTTGGTTATCCTTTCTGCTATTCTTTCTTCTATACTCTCCTCCATGCCTCTCTCTCTTGTCCTTTTCTTTCAGGTTCTAAGGCTTCCTTTAATATTTCCTGCAAAGGTGAATTCTCTTTTGCAATCTCTCTTAGTTTCTGTTGTTTGTGAATATTTTGTATTCACCTTCATATTTGAAGGACAGTTTTGCTGGATAAAGAATTCTTGGCTGGAAGTTTTTCTCTTTCAGTTTCCTAATTGTATCATACCACTGTCTTCTCACCTCCATGGTTTCTGAAGAGAAATCTGCATTAAGTCTTACTGGATGTCCTTTGTACATGATGGTTTGCGTCTCCCTTGCTTCTCTGGGAATTTTCTCTTTATCTTTGACATTTGACATTCTGAGTAGTATGTGTCTCGGAGTAGGTCTATTCAGATTTATTCTGATTGGGGTACGGTGTGGTTCTTGGACATGTAAGTTCATTTCTTTTGTGAGAGTTTGGAAGTTTTCAGCTATTATTTCCTCAGATATTCTTTATGCCCCTTTTCCCTTCTCTTCTCCTTCTGGAACTCCCATGACATGTATGTTGTTGCGTTTTGTGTTGTCATTCAACTCTCTGAGCTCCTGCTCAATTTTTTCCATTCATTTCTCTCTGTTCTTTTCTCTCTCCAATTTTAGTTATTTCTGTCTTCAGTATCACTTATTCTTTCTTCCATCATTTCGTCTTCTTTTTAAATATAGGTGTTTAAGGCTATAACTTTCCCTCTCAAGACTGACTTCGCTGTATTCCACAAATTTTGATAAGTTGTGTTTTAATTTTCATTTGTCCAATATATTTACTGATTTCACTTGCAACTTCTTCTTTGACCCATCTATTATTTAAGAGTGTGTTGTTTAGCCTCCACTCATTCATGAATTTACCTCTTTCCTGTCTATTATTGATTTCCAGTTTCATTCCATTAGTATCTGAGAAGGTGCTTTGTATAATTTTAATCTTTTTATATTTTTGAAGAACTGCATTGTGCTGTATCTTGTGGTCTATCATAGAGAAAGATCCGTGAGCACTTGAGAAGAAATTATAACCTGCTGAGTTTGGATGCAGCTTTCTATATATGTCTGTTAGGTCTAACTCATTTATCATAAGTTCTCTTTCCTTGTTGATCTTCTGTCTAGTTGTTCTATCTAATGATGTGAGTGGGGTGTTGATGTCTCCAATGATTATTGTAGAGATTCTGTTTCTCCCTTCAGTTTCCCCAGAGTTTGTCTCATGTATTTTGGGGCACCCTGGTTAGGTGCATAGATATTTATGACTGTTATATCTTCCCAGTATATTGTCCCTTTTATTAATATATAATGGCTTTCTGTATCTCTTATAACTCTTTTCCATTTAAAGTCTGTTTTGTCCGATACCAGTATAGCTGCCTCTGCTTTTTTTACATTACTATTTGGGTAGAGTAGCTTTTTCCAACCTTTCACTTTCAGCTGGTTTATATCCTTTGGTCTAAGGTGAGTCTCTTGTAAGTAGCATATGGATGGCTCATGGTTTTTTTTTTTATCCGTTCTGTCAGCTTATATCTTTTGATTGGGGAGTTTAATCCATTCACATTCAATGATAGTTCTGTAAGTGCATTATTTACTTCCATCATTTTATTCTTTGGATTTCATGTGTCATATCATATTTTTGTCTTTTTTTTTTTTGCTCTTTTGGTTATCCTTTCTGCTATTCTTTCTTCTATACTCCTCCAAGCCTCTCTTTCCTGTCTTTTTCTTTCAGGCTCTAAGGCTTCCTTTAATATTTCCTGCAATGGTAGGTTCTTTTTTACAAACTCTGTAGTTTTTGTTTGTTTTGTGAATGTTTTATACTCACCTATTTGAAGGACAATTTTGCTGGATAAAGAATTCTCAGCTGGCAGTTTCTCCCTTTCAGTATCCTAATTGTCTCATACCACTGTCTTCTCGCCTCCGTTGTTTGTGGTGAGAAATCTACATTAAGTCTTACTGGGCGTCCCTTGTATGTGATGGTTTGCTTCTCCCTTGCTGCTCTCAGAATTTTCTCTTCATCTCTGATGTTTGACATATTCTGAGTAGTATGTGTCTTCGAGTAGGTCTATTTGGATTTATTCTGATTGGGGTGTGGTGTGCTTCTTGACTTTTCAGTCATTTCTTTCTTGAGAGTTGGGGAAATTTTCAGCTATTATTTCCTCAAATCCTCTCTCTGCCCCTTTCCCTTCTCTTTTCCTTCTGGACCTCCCATGATACACACGTTGTTGCATTTCTTGTTGTCACTCAACTCCTGATGCCCTGCTCAATTTTTTCCCCTTCTTTTCTCTCTCCGTTCTTTTCTTTCTTCAATTTTAGCTGTTCTGCATTCGATATCACTTATTCTTTATTCTGTAGTTTCAAGTCTGCTGTTGTATGCCTCTGTTGTGTTTTGATCTCACCTATTGTGTCTTTCATTCCCATGAGTTCTGTTGCTTTTCTATTCAGGTTTTCAAATTCTTCTCTGTGCTCACTCAGTACCTTCTTGATGATGTTTATCTCTTTAGCCATATTGTCTTTCAGCTCCTTAGTTTGATTTTGGGAATTTGTGTGTATCTCATTAATTAGTTGTCTCAAATCTTGCATCTCTTCTGGGACTTTGGTATATTCCTTTTTTTGGGCCATGTCTTCCATTTTCTTAGTATGGCTTGTAATTTTTTGTTGAATTCCCTCTCTTTCTTAGGGATTTAGTAGCGGGTGGCTGATTGTTACTGATCTTTGATTTTTGGTTCAACTTGGGTCTTTAGAGGTGTCCCTATTAGTTGCTCAAAACTGGGCCATGGACCCAGTAATGGGTTGCAGACCTCATTTCTAGGGCCTTGGGCATGGAGGATCAGTGTGATACAGGTTCCTGTCTGGAGACTAAGAACCTTGTAAGAACTTTCTGAGAGGCAGTTCTCAACCCTTTGCTGCCAGCCTCCTCCCTTTTCTCAGGTAGGGTATAATTCCACTCCCCTCTGTGTCCTCAACAATCAGTCCTGGTTCCTAGAGCAGATTGAGAGGGTTGGATCTCTTATTCTTCCAAGGCAAATAATGGTGTGGCCCCACCCAGTCTGGAAGGTCTCCTGGGACACAGCAGACCAAATTTGTGGGTCAAAAGCTAAGTCAGCTTTAGGCTGTGTCCCTCTCTCTCCCCTTTCCTGGGAAGGTGGATCCCTGGGTCCCCCTTTGTCTGTAGCTACTGGCCTAGGGGCCTGAGTATTCAAAAGTGTCCACAGTGTGGAGGAGGGTGCAGGGAGCAGTAGCTGCTGCTTTTAACTCACAGTTTTGCCTTCGCAGTTCTTTTCCTTTGTCCCTCTGTCTTCTGGGTGGTGGTCAGCCTTTCCCTGGTTTCCTAAACCCAAGGTTTTTTTCCAGGCCTTTTTTGCCTGTCCTCTAGCTGTTTTTCTGTGAGAGAAGAGAGTCCCGTGTATTTCTAGTCCTCCATCTTCCCGGAAGTTGAGATCTTCTTTTTAATGAAAGCATTTAGAATTATACATTTCCCTCTCAGCCCTGCTTTCTGCATCCTATACGTTTTGATATCTTTTGTTTTCATTTTCATTTGCCTCAAGCTTTCTTGTCATTTCCATTGTGATATCTTCTTTGACCCACTGGTTGTTTTAAGAATGTGCTTCTCAATTTCTACATATTTTTAAAATTTCCAGTTCTCATTCTGTATTGATTTCTAACTTCCTTCCATTGTGGTCAGAGAAGATACATTGCATGATTTCAATACTTTTGACTTTTTTGAGACTTGTTTTGTGACCTAACATATGGTGTATGGTGGAGAATGATTCTTGTACACTATAGAAGAATATGTACTCTGCTGTTCTTGGGTGAAGTGTTTTATATGTGTCTGCTAGATCTATTTTCTATGGTATCATTCAAGTATTTCTACCTATTATTGAAATTGGTGTTTTGAAGCATCCTACTACTGAAGTAGAACCTTCTCACTTTAAATCTGCCAAACTTTGCTTCATTTTTTGGGGGGGGTTCTGCCATTGGATACGTATATATTTATAATTGTTATGTCTTCTTATTGAACTGACCCCTTTATCAATAAACAGTGACCTTTATCCCTTGTAATAGTTTTTGTCTTAAATTAGTATGTTAATATAGCTATCCAGCTCATACTATCTGCATGGTATATATATATTTTTCCATATTTTTGTGTTCTGCCTCCTTGTGCCTTTGAATTTAAGGTAGGTCACTTATAAGCAGCATGTTTTGAGCCATGCATTTTTATCCATTCTGCCAGTCTCTACCTTTTGTCTGTTCAGTTTAAGCCATTTACATTTAAAGTAACTATTGATAATGCAGGACTTTCTTTTGTCATTTTGCTTCATGGTCTTTATAACTTTTATACCTTTTCTGTCCCTCAATTCTTCCATAGTGCCTACTTTCATGTTTATTTGATTTTTTGAATTGTACCTTTTTGGGTCTTGTAGCCGTTTGGCAGTTTGATGTAATTATGAATTCCAAAAATCTATATTAGATTATGCTTGTAAACTGATCTGTTCATCTGGGCATGATTAAGTTATAATTGGGGCTTTGATTGGGCCACATCAGTAGGGCATTGAGCCCCACCCCTTGGTGGGTGGGGGAATCAAATATAAAGGGCAAGGCAAAGGACAGAGGGAGCAGTTTTTGATGTTGGAGTTTTGATGTTAGAGAGAAGGCCCCGGGGTAGAGATGAGCCATTCGCCTGAGAGTTCACAGCTGGCCTTGTGGAGAGAAGAAAAGCCTAGAGAGCCTCATAGTCTACAGCTGACCTTGTGGAGGAAACAGAGGCACTGAGCCTAGAAAGAAATGCAGCCCTGGGAAGAGAGGAACCCAAGAAGCCTGAACCCTGGCAAACGTCGGCAGCTGTCTTGCTCCAACACGTGGCAGTGGACTTTGGTGAGGGAAGAAACTTATGCTTTATGGCCTGGTAACTGTGGACTTCTACCCCACTCCCGGTACCAAGCTGTATTAGTCAGGGTTCTCTCGGGAAACAGAATCAACAGGAGATATCTGTCAATAATATGAGATTTTAAAAGAGTCTCTCACATGACCGTGGGGATGCACAAGTCCAGGTACCACAGGCAGGCTGCAAACCAGGGGCTCCGATGAAAGTCAGATGAAAGGTCCTTGATGAGTTTCCGGGAGAAGTTGGCTGTCCATCGACGAGCTGGGAAATTCTCTCTGAATGTTGAAGTCACTTCCCCTTTTAAGGCATTCAACTGATTGGATAAAAGTGTCACCCGTTGCTGATGCAGTCTCCCTGATTGATGCAGATGTAATCAGCCATCCACGTAGTAAACTCATGGGTGATCGAAGTCCATAAATGCTCTTGTATTACAATTAGCCCAGTGCTTGCTGGACCAAACACCTGGACACAATTACCTGGCTGAGTTGACACATTGACCTAACCATCACAGGTCTCTTTTCATTTTTTTTTGGATTTATTTTTCATGTATTTACTTTGTGATTATCATGGGGCTTAAATTTAAAACTCCTAAGTCTAACTATCATGTCTGATTTAGCAC